>BQNB010073608.1:0-32062 GCA_026074375.1 Tanacetum coccineum
GGAACGAACGTTATAGCATGTCGAATTTGGGATGTTTAGGGTTAGACATTCGGATGGGCGTAAATTGCAATATATATTTTAATTACAAGAAAGATGATCGAGCTTCAGTGTCATGAGCTTAGTGTAAACGTAATCTGGTTTTGTTATGTCTGCATGTGTTGCATTATCACGGGAAAAGTCTTGCGGTCCTGCATATTTTGATTTATCAAACCTATGAATTCACCAACATTATTATTGACGTTTTAAAGCAATGTTTTTAGGAGATCAGTAAGCACAAGGTGTCAAGGATACATTGGTGATTTTGTTTTAGGAAGTCATGCTAAAGATATGGTTGTTTTATGTTGTAAACCAGTATCTTTGTAATAATAATCAGGAACAAGTTAAAGCTTCGGGCTATTTGTATCAAATATTTGTTAAATCTAATGTATCAGTTTTAAAACGACTTTTTGGTCGTTCTATATATATCTTGTGTTATTGATCTATGAAGTAACACGCCCCGGACCCTTATTCCGCTGCGACCCAATTTGGGGGTGTTACAGATTGGTATCAAGAGCCAAGGTTATAGAGAACCAGGTCAAATGTTTTTGCTGGACTATAACCGTTTTCAAACATTGCATTCATAAAAAGGGGTTTTTATGGGACACTAGTTGTTTGCATTAGTTAGTTTTACTAGATGCTTACATGATGCATATACGTGTTCATATTATAGTACGTACGTTACTATAAGGGTATATTGTATATATACAAAGATGAGTTTGCATTCTTTCGCACAACTCTACAATTATTTATATAAGGGCTATTTATATAAATTGGGGAATATTTCTTTAGGCAAGGTAGTACGATAAGCTCGTAGGTCCTAAGCGCTACCTAAACATTAAGCTATCGAATATGATACCTTACCATCATTCATTTATGCCATAAGTGCATACTCGTATTTACCATACCAGCCTTATATAATATATTTATATAAGTTAAGTTTTGCTCGTTGCAAGCAGTTATGTTTTCATTATCGACGGTTACCTACACGTCTGTTTATATTAATTCCGAGCCATGGAGATTCCAGTGAGCTTCTGATGAGGAGATAGAGGGACCAATGAAGGATCAACCTCTATTTACTGATGCCTCACCTACAGCCCTATCACCAGGCTACATTGCTAACTCCGATCCGGAAAAGGATAAGGAGGGCCCTGAGGAGGATCCTGCTGACCATCCTGCTGACGGATGAGACAATTATGATAATGAGTCATCTGATGATGACAGCGATGATGATGATGTTGAGAAGGACGAGGAGGAGGAGGAGCATCTAGCTCCAGTCGACCCTCCTACTGTACCTACAGATGATCCTATCCCCTCAAGCTGAGAATACAGAGGCATTTGAGACTGAGGAGTCTGCTTCTACACCACCCACCTCTCCACACCATATCATCTTGTCTTTTGAGACCAAATCCCGTACAGTACGGATGTCTATTTAACACCATACTCCCGTATTGTCAAAGTAAGTTCGATCACGCATTTTCAAACATGCTTCTTTGATGAAGGAATCTGATGTCTATATGCTTTGGATCTGGAATGTTGAACGTTGTTTGCAGCATATAGGCAATAGCGCTCTTGTTACAAGTACATTGGAATTTTATTGAATTCCATAGCATAGTCGGTAAGTGGCTGATTCATCCAAAAGGAACTTGAGCAAAAACAACCGGACAAAGCAATATATTAGCTTCCGTATGGATATTGCAGCGCTTTTTTCTGCCTTTTTGACGACCAGCTCACAAGTCTATACCCAAAAGTTGTATACTTCCAGTATGTGCTACGGCGTGTATCTTGAAACCAGCATGGATCCGCGTCGCAATTGCTGTTATTGGCTAAGGAAGAAATCATTCGGATACCAAGTCCCGATGTACGGTTCCTTTTAGATACCGGAAAGATTATTTTTACGCATTTTAAAGTGCTTTTTCGATAGGTCGAGCCTGATACCGGGCACACCTGACATATAGCAAATTGTAGGTCTGGCTACTGGCTGTAAGATAAAGGAGGGTGCCTTATCATACCACAGTTTGTGTGATGGATCTACAACGGTTCCCTTCTTTATCCTCTCAGTTTGGACTTCTCCACCATGGGAGTATCCACTGGGTCACAACAATCAAAAGCTATAATTTCTTTAGTGATTCAAGAGCATATTTAGATTGTTTTGAAGGATGCCTCTGGGAACTTTGAGAAAATCTGTAGTCCTAAGGAAAAATGAGATTTGTACATCATCGACATCTTGGATTTTTGAACATTATTTTAGCGAATAGATCACAAAGTGTTCAAGGAGTAGATGCAGCAAAGATGCTATCATCGACATAGATTTTATATCGGTAGAAGTTCTTTGCCTTCTCTTCGTTATGAACAGAGTAGGATCACTGAGCCGTTTGAGAGTCTATTGGATTTCAGGAATGAGATAACATATCCTTACCACGCGCGTGGAGCTTGTTTCAACCCCATAAAGTGCTTTCTTAAGTTTGTACACCGTAGTTAGGTTGTTGGATCCACAAATCGTCCGGTTGGCTGACATAAACCTCTTCCCGTAAATTACCATTCAGAAACACAGTCTTGAACATCCATTTGATAGACGACCTTGTTCATATGAGCAGCAAATGCTAGAAAAATTTCGTATAGCTTTAATCTTGCTATGGAGCAAATGACTCTTCAAAATGATTCCCTCATCTTGACGATATACCATGGCGAACAACACGAGCCTTGTTTTTCTGATTACCTCTCTAACTCAGCAAGCTTAACCTTATAGATCCACTTAAGGGTGATGACAAATGCTTTATCTGGAGGAGGAACAAGTTCCCAAACTTCAAGACGTTCAAATTCATGAAGTTCCTCTTGCATTGCTTCAATCCAACATGCTTGAGTTAATGCGTCTTTTCTTAGGTTCGACTGATGTGAGAAAGAATCAATAGTAGCAGTATAAGGTTTGTTCATTGGTTTTGTACAGTCATGTGGAAACTGGTATGCTGAGATCACACCGGTTATATTCTCAAGTGGGTGATCCTTAGTCCATTTGCGATTGTGTTTAGAAACTTGGTGATCGGAAGGCACAATTGTATGAATAACATCCGATGATGAGGATTGATCAGAAGGAACTTTTGGTGATGGTGCATCTTGATCAACTGTAGTTTGAGAAGGTGAGCCGTTGATTACAGCATGTTATATGCAACTTCTTCAGGAATAGGAGCAATGACTCTGGTACTTGTAAAATAACATAAGGTGGGGGATTAAGTGACTCATCATACATTGTTGAAACAACAAATCCCAGACAGATCTCAAAAGGTTGGTAAAATGGTGTTGAGAAGGAGGGTTTGGTACGAGTCCTGAATGATTATTTCAGGAGTCATTTCACATGAAGTGCGTGGTCATGACTGGCTGTGTTCAGAAGCCATTGCGGTCAGTCATCAAAGTCAACGTGAATGGTTTCAATTATTCATTTGGTACGTCTGTTGTAAATCCGGAATTCTTTCTTCGTGGGAGCATATCCAATGAAAATACCAATGTCAGCCTTCAGTTGTAACTTGCCCAAATTCTCGCAATCATTCGTTGGGTAGCAGTGTGCACACAAAACTCATATAGTTACGATAGACGGAGGTTTGTCCTGTAAAAGTTTCGTATGGTGTTTTACCGTTCGACGACTATCAATGGTACGATTCTTTGGTATAACCATGCTATGGCAAACCGCTCTTCGGCCCATAGAATAAAGGGCTTTTGTATAAATTAACATAGTGCGGGCTGCTTAAATTAGGTACGATTCGTCTTTCAAAAAAACCGTTTTGTGTGGAGGAGCGTGCACTACTGATGTTTCATGAGTGATGCCACCATTCTCATAATATTCATGGCAAAGTTGTTAACAAACTCAGTTCCATTTCTGTTTGATGCGACGGACGGTTTCCTTAAGTCGTTACTTGGATCATCTTCAAAAATTGATATTAAAAAGGGGGGGGGGATAGACTTCATCTTTGATCGCAAACTTTTTACCCAGTAATCGAGAGTAGTCGTCGATAATATCGGGATGTACTTCTTTCCATTAACACTCGCGGGACCGCATTTGGCCACACACAGATCCATATGAACAGATAGAGTTTTTCTTGATTGGTGTCCTCAGATTTGGGTTTTGTGGGGTTTTCTTTGAAACTTTTGCCTAGAGACACATTGCAGAACATAAATGATCCTTTTCAAACTTGAGTTAGGAGAGGACCTGGACAATGTCCATGTCTTGCGAGATGATTGATAGCACCAAAGTTCAAGTGAGATAGTGACGATGCCCATAACCAAGACTGGTTTTAGACGCTTTGGACAATAGACAAATGGGAGAGGATGCCATCATTTTCCCAAGTGAGAGTTATATATAAAGATTATCCCTCGAGATCCCCGTCAATAAATCAAAAACCTTCTAGATTGCGAATGAAGCATGTGTGTTGCAGAAAAGCACTTCGAGATTGGGAATAATAGAATTGTCCCACAGAAATTAGATTATGCCCAAGTCTTCACACGTATAAACCTTGAAAGAGTAACATTCCCAATCTGATAGTCTCCATAACCCATTATCTTTTACAACTTGATATTTCTCATTTGACTGTCCCATGAATTTATGATGAAATTGGTGAGCTGTGAGCGATCTCAGGGTCATGTGCTTCGAGCACAACCGGTGGATCCAATACCAGAGGACGTTTGGACAAATCCTGCATTCATTACGAGAAGTAGATGAAATTGGTTTTTGTGGTCCCCAGGATTTACTAGGTTATTGTTTGTTAGCGACATTGGTTATTAACCTTAGTTTGCTAAAGGACTCAGTATTCTTATTTTCCTAGGTTTCTTGAGTATTCCAATTTTAACCACAGGTTTGGTGATTCATGATTCATAGACTATTGGCTTCCTAGAAGGCAACTTCATGTAGTGGTAATCCTAGTAAAGGGCAGGCATTTCTACAATTAGTGAAAGTACCGGACCGGTAGGTCTCCAACTATGTCCTATCTGATGTGAACACTTTTCCTGTTAGTTTCCTAATATCTTTCTTAGATTTATTCTTCGTAGGTTTTGCATGAAATTTCACATCATTCATAGAGTTAGAAACATACAAATTATCAGAAGACATGCAATCATCACTGTGAATACAGACATAATCAGAATTATCTTGTTTCTTGGAATTCTGCACAGACGCAGATCCATTAACTTTAACAGTACCATTCTTTTTATTTAAACTAGATTTAACATTCCTAGGGTGAGCTTCTACTTTATTCTTCGAATTACTACTTGGTGTTTGCTGAATCCTATCATTCCTGGTATTGCCTGAAGGCTGTGATCCGCTAGCACTAGTAGAAAGTCTTACTCCTGTAGAATGCAACACATGCTTGTTAGAAACTATGTTTGAAGTCGAGTTTGTTTTTGTGTTTTCTGTGGATGTGAGTGATTCGGCAAACCTAACTTTCTTAAACCTTTTCCTCGGTGTGTATCTCTCAACTAATTAAGGACCAAAATTGTTAATTAGGGCATGATCTTACTTATGTGTGAAAGCAAATCCTGAATGGCTTGGTATAACTAAAGGCTGACTCAAAAAGTGGAATCTTGAGATAATTCGCTGTTACATGTTCGACTATATCCCTAAGGGACCAAAGCTTCTTCCTGGGTATGCTTTAAGTTACGAGGAGTGAGCATTCAACAATTTTGGCATGATTGGTTCCATTTATCCTTAGACACTTTTGGATCAACCGAGTGGGTCTCAGTTGCCTACCTATCTATAACTTTTCCTTTAAGTTTCCTTAAACTCATTTTTTAGGGCTGCTATGGACCAAAAACCTTGTTCCTGAGTTTTGCATTTAATTCAGAAATTACCCAGCTTTATAGATTGTTTAATTAACGCATCACATTGTTTCTTTTGACTTGAACAGTTTTGGTTTGATTGAGTCATAAAGTTGTTTATATGTCTGTTTCAAATGCTCATTCTCAGCAATAAGTTTTGTCTCTCTCTGTTCCAATTCAATGTTAAGTAGTCTCAATTTCATTTTTCCATGTCCATTTTATCTTTAACTTTTCATCACATTTCCTTTTAAGGAATTAAATTTTCTCTTTCACTTGACAATGACTGTGTCTTTTGCTTGAGACTGAGCTCTCAATTCACTTAATTCAAACAACTGAGTAAAACTTGAGCATTTTGATTTAAAACGCTGTTTTATAGTTGAAAATTTTCTTGATTAAGTTGAGAATCAGCTTTTCCAAAGTAATGCAATGTTTTCAAGAGTCGTAAAAACTCTTACATAAGTTTATCGTAAGTTTCTTTATCAACAAAATCCTTTTTGTTGAGTAAGCTCAGTCTGAGTTCGGAGACACTTTTGTTTTCATTCACAGTTTCACTACCTTTATTCACAGACAAATTCACAATAGTTTTTTCAATATCATTATCAATGGCTTGTGCCAAGAGTCATTCATTCTCACTCAAAACTTGATTTATTTTAACTTCGAAAGTTCTTGGAACTCCAAGCGAGGTTGTTCACGACAGAATGTTCCATTTGATAAACTTTTTGTGGACTATCAGCAAGTTCTTCAACCAAGTTTTGATGAAGTTATTGAAGTATCTTTTTAATTCTTTTATAAACGGAATGATTTCATCTCGAAAACAAAGCCTTTGTATGTTTCAAACCCCTCGTGCCCTCAGTGATAGCTGTGGTAATGGTTCTTTCTTGAAACCAGATCAAAGCAGGTAAGATAAATTTGAGCTCTTTCAAGCTTGTATACACCATACTCACTTTTGGAGTTCTTTTGGAACCTTCAAACTTTGATGGTTGATGAAAGAATGAGATGGTCTAAAGTTGGGACGGAAGTTGCTTTCCAATAGGCATGTTCACTATTTAAATCAGATTGTCGAACAAATGTTTGTTTAATCTTTATTAAGAATAGATAAATTAATGGGTTTCGTGTTCACTCTTTGTTTTACAACAATGGATCTTGTTCTTTCAAAAGCATTTTTGACGACTCTCTTCACAAAGCATTAATGTTTCATCAGAATCGGGAATCACAACTGTATCCATTTTAAGAATGAACATTTTCCATCAACAGTTTTGCTTTGACTGACGAACTTTCTTTAGATAGAAAGGTTTTTCAAAAACAGATTGCTTGTTTCGTGGAATGATCTAACTATTGTGGATTAGTATCATAGAACAGTTTGCGCAGATTGACCTCTTTTGAAAATGATAATCATGTGGCTTTAATTTCTTTTTCTAAAGTAATTTCTCCTATCAATATTTCTGTTTTCTTCCATTTTTAAATCATTTTTGAGATCAGAAACTGTTTTCATTAAAGAATCCTTTTCTTGCACTTGTTCAAAAAGAGTTTCCTTAAGACGTACAATCTCGGCATACTGTTCATTTGATCCTGAAAAACTATTTTCAACATTTTGCATTTCTTTCAAATCTTTAACCTCTTCTTTATATCTGTCAAGCTCGGTAGTCAAAGCTTTATTAACATTGGTGCAGTGCATCACTTGGGTATTTAATTGTTCAAACATAGATAATATAAGGACATCTTGTTGAGCGAAGATTAGAATTTTGGACAGTTTCCGTTGTGTTTCACTAGATACATGAGAATAAGGAATGATATTGCTTTTCATCTGGTTATTTCAGTTTCTGTTGAACTCACATCATGTAGACTATACAGAAGGTCGTCATTATCTGCTCACTTTGATTGTATAAATCAAGGTCAGATTATCCTTACCTCGATTGTGTACCTCAGTGAGTGCATTTGAGCATTGTTAGCAGAGATTCGCCATGAGAGCAATCTTGGCTGAGTTGAGTTCATCACAATTGATGTCATAGGCATCCAGATCATCGGCTTGATAAGGAGCATTGTGGGTGATGACAGGTCTGAGATGTTTGAATGTCAGGAAGTCCTGGATCTGCCAAAAATGCTATTTCTTCCTCTGTTAAAGCTTGACCACTTGCTTGAGCTTGAACCAACAACACTTTATCGTTGAACCATGTTTCATCCCTTTTCCTCTTGGGCTTAGTGCACTGCTTGGCAATATGACCCTCCCCTTTGCAATTGTAACAAATAACAGTCCGTTGTTTCCCCGTGTTGCTACCACTTGCACCAGGTGTGTATTTTCTTGTTGTTCCAGCAGCATAAGTAGTTTGTCTTCCCTGAACAGGTTGCACAGTTACTTTTCCATCATAGATGGTAGCTTGTTGACGAGGGTTTGACGAAGTCCTTAGCTGATTGTTGGTAGTAGGATACCGGGATGTGACAACAGCAGTTAAGAATGACATCATGTGATTAATTGCATCAATTGGATCATCCCCTTTCTGGAACACTGGAACAACTAGACTGGAGTCTGGTTGGGAAAATTCAGGTTGTTGCTGTTGATAGGTTGTGGGAGCATATTCCAATTGTGGGATTGATGGTTGTGGAGAATAAACGTTGTGGTGAACTGTGGATTGGTACTCATTTGATGGATAAGTGATTGAAAGAGGTGTTGATTGATTGGTTGTGAATTGTTGAGTCTGATAAGGTGTAACAAACTATGAAGACTGATATGGTGAAACATGATGTTGAGATAGAGACTTTGGGTGAGTTTGTAGATGAGATTGATAAGCTGGCTGAGTTAATTGGTGAGATGCAACTAAAGCAAGAGGATCAGAGTTGCGTTCATGCATCAAACGAACTTCATTTGCGATCAAACGAACTTCATTTGCATGTCTTTCATGTTGTTGCAGGTAAGCATGAAGCTGATCAACATTGGTAGTGTGCAAGTCTTTGACCAATTTAACATCAGTAACAAATTTGCTCCATTCATCAGGAAGAGTGTTTAAGAACTTGGTGTTAACTTGAAACTGTTCCAATGGCATCTTGTAGATGTTCATATCATTGAGTAACAGGGTGAACCTCAAGTAGTACTCATGTAGCGTCTCTCCTTTCTTGTAAGTGAACTTATCAAATTCATCATACAGCTTGCACTCTCGTTCTTGTTTCGTTAACGACGTTCCTTGCATTAGCAGCTTAATCTTCTCCCAAAGATCTTTTGCAACACGATGTTGACTCACAAGAGCATAGATTTCAGTTGGAAGGCCTTGGAGAATGATGTTTATTGCTTTGATGTCACAATCACTTGGATGGCTTCAGCGGGAGTCCAGTCAACATATTCCTTAAGCCTTGTTACTCCCACCCCTCAGTGATTGAAGGCCAAACAAGTGGTCCTTTTTCAACAGAGGCAAGAATCATTCTTCCATGTGGTCTATTCATCATATACAGTTCCATTATCCTTTTCCATGAATCATACAAGTGTTTTTCAAGCATCGGTGATTTGTTGTCTCCTCCAGAAAGAATGACTTAATCGGCAAAGTCTGTCATTGGTGGGTATCAAAAAGATTACAAATTGATCGATCGGTGGTAGAAAGAAATTATGTTTGGTTATGTGATTATTGAGTCTTGAAATGAAACTATAAAGGATTTTAGAATTCTCGACAAAACCGGGAAAACTAGTGTTTGTTTCACGGGATTTTACAAGTCAAAGAAATAACCGTATAATTTAAAAATGAGTAGTTAAGTTTAAACTTGAGTTGGTTTCACTAGTTCGGTTGACAAATTTTAACTAGTTTCGGTCCTACACGTTCGGAGAGATCCTTCCATCTAGTTTCGATTGTCACTAGTTTGAATTCACAAAGTTTAAACTAGTTCGGAAGGTCCCTAACTCGTCAGGATTTCTCTGCTTTGTTCGGCTGTCATCTATTTCTAGTCGAATTCCTCTTGTTTCGGATGTTTTCAAAGTAAAGGACTCTTTCGGTTCCAACGTGAGTAAATGCTCGTTCGGTTCAGAAACATAGAATCCTTCTAGTTCGGTGATCTCGAACAGTTATCTATTCGGTTGACATTTTCGCTTACTCGATCGATTACCTTGTTCGTTTGATCATTGGTCCCAACTACTACGAAACTCAAATTTTCAAAACTCAAAAGACACATTTTTAATGGTTTTTAGCAATAAAATTCGTGTAAAAACTAGTGTTACTAACCCTATATGAACAATAAAAATGAAAACTTTAAGGTTTTTAAGCCAAAAATTTGAATCACTATTTTGCCTCTTTGTAAAGGTTTTTGGAACACAAAACAAACACAAAATAACTAATAACACACCACTCATGCTCTAATACCAATTGTAGAACAGTAATCTTATGATCAAACCAAGAACAAGAGTGAGATGTGGTTGTATGTTAGGAGAGAAAATTGGATGGAATTAAGTGTTTATTAGATGGAATGTAACAAATGGAACAACCAACCCCTCTCCAAGGCTAGGAGAGGGCTTATATACTACATGTTGTGGCCGGCCCATGGGTTCTAATGGGCTTCCCATGGACCTTGGGCCGGGCTAGTTTACTTAACTAACGTTACACATACTACGAGCTAAGACTTAATACAACTTGGAAGTGACCGATACTTTTTGTGTTTCCAACATAAGAGTTAGACATTGCACTTGAGATCAAGATAAATACACTTAGGATATTTAATTAGTTAAATGGGTTCATCTTCTTAGTAGTTTTCCACTATACCAATTCCTTTGATTGATTAAACCAGTTTAATTCCTCTCATTTATTCTCATATAAATTAATCTTCTAAAACAACTTTAAAAAACATGACAACCATTTAAACTCAGATTTAAACTGCCTTTTAACTCTTAGGACGACCTCAGATTTACCAAAATTATACTACTCACGATCGGGTTCTCTGCCCGTTAGTGGGTTTGTAAAGGTAAAACGGGTTTTGTAAGTTTAAAACTTGGTAAAAAATACGCATCAGTTATACAACTAGTAAATATACACTTCAAAAACACATCCCCCCCTTTTCTATGCTAAAAATCGGTCTCCCCTAAGTAGGGACAACACCTTTTTTCTTGCTTGGTAATACATCATTTCCACATCTATGTTTAAATCAAAAAGCCATAGAACATGGCTAGCTTTTCTTCCCCTCTGTACCATGCCATATTGATGACACAAGGCATGCTACAACACTCCAAACATGTGATCTTTTAGGTCTACATCCTCTTGTGACTCATAAAACCCATCTTGACCTTGTCCCTAATATCAACTATATAAACTAAGGCCTTGTGACTAGCATTTCACACACCATCAAACACAAACATACTAACTCACCCCTATCCTATTTTCGGAAGATTATACTAGTATTCCAAGGGTTTTCAAGATTATTGGTTAAGGGTTATACATAAATTAGGGTTTTGGTTTAAGAAACTAGGGCTTTCTAAGTGTTCCTGGGTTAGTTTGTGCACTTCTTGATCATCAATTCACCATCAATCCTTGTAAGCATCTCATTTTACATATTTTCATGCATTATAACATTTCATTCTTGATTTCACATCACGATTATATGCTTGTTGTGTAAAAACTTTATTTGAAGCTTGTTGATAAAAACCCTAAATATACCAGAAAAATAGGTCAGCTTGTGAGCATGCTTTAACCACTTTAAAGAAATATTTTGGCAAATTTCTTTCTATTTCCTTTTAAAATAAGGTCTTAAGTATGTTTCTGTAGAAATTTATAAATTATGGATTTTTTAGCATTTTTGAATGATTTTTTCAAAACTGTTGGTCAATCACCTATACATTCTGAGTTCGAACCTTGTAACGCATTTTGAGCACCTTAGACTTTGAACCTGGAACCATGGTAGTTTTAACTTTTGTAGCTAAGACATATATCTAAACTCAACAACTTGAATCACCTAAAAAGGTTAAGTAATGTATATGACCAAAAGAAAATGAGTAAAGTTTTCTGGAAATAAACAGCTTTGACATCCGTGTATTGTGTTGGACTTTTGGAACCCTTAAACTTTGAACTAGAATGAATGGCTTAAGTTTTTGGAAATAAAACGGTTTAGGCTTTTGAACGGACTAATTTTATTAAGAAACGAATGAGTTACGGTCCCCCAGAAGTTGGGTGAACACTTTGTTAACTTCTATTTGTAAACACTTGGAAAACTTGTTTTTAAATCACATTTGGAACTTGAAAAACTTCACTACAAGTGTATAGGGGTGATAAAAATTTATAAACCTCATATGCTTATATCACATGTCGTATTGTACCTAAGGCGCCTTAATTATTTAGGTCGCTGATGTGTTGTAGTGTAGGGTTGTTTTTTATATGATTCAAGTTTTAAATTTATATATTCCCGACTTAACTAAAAACAACACTTTAACGGGCAGTGTACCTGATCGGTAGTAGTTTCGTGGTAAGTAGGGTGTCGATCACTAAGAGCGAGGTTAAATCTATCAATTTAATTAATATCTTGGTTATCTAATCTATGTTAATTCTATTCTAATCCTATGTTAAACCTATGTCAGTCTAAATCCTAATTCTAATGGAAAAGGGGGGTTTTCAGCCTGAGAGACTGGCACGATTTGGTTGGTGACTACAATCAATTCAAGAAACTGTTACCCACGCAAGCTAATTAACAAAAGATAAAAGAGCGGTCAAACCTTATATAAGAAAACTGTATTAACCATTATTAATCTGATTAGAACGTTGGTTTGTTTATTTAGTGCAATGATTTCTTCTCTCGAGGTGGCATATCATTCTTAAGACTTAGGCGTTACATCATCCTAAGACCTAGACACGTTAATTCTGTCACAATTAAAGCATCCGCATAAAGCATCCTTATTTGCTGATTATAATCTATCTTAGGGATTAAAGCAATGGTGATCATGTTAAACCCTAGCTCATAAAGACTTTACCTACTTACCGCTTAATGGCAATCTATACACTAGTAGTCCACTTGTCCAACTATCCAATGAAATCTGAACGTTATTTGTTGAATTATCTAGGTCACATGCTAGTCAACATGATCAATAAACCATTGGCAATATCCAATTAACTAGTTAAGCCCGAAGCGTATCCTAGACACAGATTTAGAAGGACAATATTTGTGTAACTATTATTCTAGGTATATAAATTACTATATGGAGAGTTATCCCGGACTCTAGATCCGCTTGGTCCACTTAGTTAGATCCAGTTGAATGATAGGTCGCATACAAAAGCGCGTAAACAAGTATAAATTGATAAACATAAACAAGCATACAACGATAAATCAAGAAATTGATATAAACAAATACCAAACATTCAGATATTCATAATAATGGCTAATACCCGAAGGTATTAGCCTTCAATCGTCATAATAAATACAAGAGTAATAATTTAGCCAAGGTAAACTAACCGAGTTAACGAATGATACCAAAAACTGAACGATTACTAAAGTATATGGAATTACACGATGTCTCCTATGGAATTGAATACGTTGCTCGACCTCTTCTGCTCTTTTTCTCCTCTAAAAATCGACTTTTGTGGTTTAGGTATCGAGAATATGATTTAGCACACTTAAAACTCGTTTTTGAGTTTTCTATTTATAATGTCTGGAAGTCGGTTCAATACGGCGTATCCAATGGGTTGGATACGGCGTATTGGGGATTTCTTGGAGTAGGGACCACGTTTGATATCTTCCAGAATATTATATTGATTCCATATCTTGAATACGGCGTATTGAGTCCTCTGGATACGGCGTATTGATCTTTAATCTTTTGTGGTCTTTGGTGAGTGCAGGCACGGATACGCCGTATCTTCTTGATGGATACGGCGTATTGGTCTTCAGAATAGTAATCTTCAAAATATCTTCATTTAAGCTCCAGAATGCGCGCCTTTTGCTATGTTTCACCAATTACTCCATAATTACTGCAATTCTCAAATATAAACGATTAAGTAACAATTCTTTGCAATAACTATACAAAATGGGTTAATATCATGGGATAAACGATGCTATAAAATAGACGTTATTTGATGTCATCAAATATCCCCCCACTTGAATCCTACTTGTCCTCAAGTAGCCTTTAGAAGTTTACAAAAATGTATCCCTAAGGATATTTTCCGTTAAAGCATTTATTCGATCTATTACAAGTACACAACCAAACACCTCACGAAATAGGAAGATGAAAACACTCAAATCACTCAACTAATCTATGTGGTAACATGTAACTAATTCGCTCAATTGCTCGGTCGTGACGAGTATTCTATCATAAGCTTGGCAATGATACACATCTCCACCACTAAAGCTAAGGAGTAACAAGTTTATAAAGGTAAATATGGGTTTTTGTATTGAAAGGCGTACGGTTTGATCATTCTATAATCTTTCACCAGAAGTACCACTCCAACAAGGTAGCTGAAGCACACATACACACCTGGAACGCCAGGATAGACATGAGTGTTCGATCACATCCCCATTCGAATTTAACCAACGGTTAAGATGAAGAATGATATAGGGTAGGAACCTTCTAACTTTCACCAAAAGTCGTAAACCAACAAGGTACAAGACATGCATACATGGATGGAATGCCAGGATAGACATGCATGTTCGTATGGCTCCTCATTTGCGTAAAACCAGAGGTTAATCATTAGGTGAGAGGGAAGTAAATTTTTGTTAAATAAAAATCAAGAAACAAATATATTAAGGCTTAAAGTACAAGTTGCTAGACACTTATTTTCCCGACCGTTATTATGACAAAGACACAACTATTTACAACGTCTTCATCATAGATCAAAAACAACAACCTAAGTTGGAGTTACCATAACGGTCAACTCCCCAATCATCCCAAAACTTTACATACTCTGCAAGGTAAGTGGCGATATCTTGCACTTTGTACAATATTCTACATCATTGATTTTTGTTGACGTATCAACGAATAATCGATCCTTCGTATAATTCCTTTGGTAATGCTCTTTCGCGAAACGATTATCTTCAAACTTTCTTTTCTTTTCCTTTTTTATTTTTTTATTTTTTTACTAACTAAACTTCAAATCTCGGTGTAGTTTCACCATCTTCATGATCATAATAATTCCGGATAATTCCTTCGGTAATTTCTTCGTTCTTCGGATTCACCATTAATTGTGAATGTAGTAAAATCACATGAGCTTTGACTACTACTATACATTCCCATTTGCAATGTGCAAATTTACAACGACCAAAGATAGAAAATGAACAAGACTCGGAAAAATACAAACTTTACATATAAGCAACTAGCCAATTGTAAATTAAACTTTAATCTAACAGGGGGTTAGGTTAAGTTGTAAGGGTGTAACGAAACAAATTATTGGGTGTAATCCTAAAAGATTGGCCTCTTTACCGGGTTTTATTCTAGTGGTCATCACTCTAAAGATAAGAGTAGAAAGGGTTTAAAACGGAAGCTAATTTACGGTGTAGTTGAGTTAATAAAACATATGAATTGGCGATTGGTTGTAATCCTAAGATTTACCAATTTAAACAAGTTACTCAATTATTTCCTTAATAACTCATTATTGTGGTCTCGAATCGATTTACAAGCCAAGTTCTTAAGTCTACAACATCACCGGCACAATCATATTTTTTGTGGATTTTGGTAAACATTAGAAACAGACAGGTAAAATCCTCCACTATCTAAACAAGGGTTATTGTGTGCGGGTTTTGGTAACCATGTAAATTTCAAAACAGTATAGCCTTTAAATTTTTTTTTTATTAACTTTTGAGCTAATTTTAAGCTTTTTTTTGTGAAAAATATGACAAGTGGTATTATAATTCCCATCCCCATTGAATTATACATCGTCCTCTTTGTTATAAAAATACAAAATACGGGAATTAAAAGAATTAGAATGAGAACTCCCCTGATTTTTGCTAGGGTAGAATCTCTATGGCTTTTTGAGCAAGATTTTATGTTGAACAGACGTCTTGAGGTTTCAAAGATCCAAACATTAAAGGATTTCCATATGTAAATTCTCTACCAATATTCGTCGATGTTTTCCTTACGAGGTCTTGGGTAAAATATAGAAAATAGGATGCATTCCTATCTTTGGTACCTACGGTTATTTAAACTAAAACTCAAATCAACTAAATACGGGCCAAGTCTTATGGATTTCGAGTATCAAGTTAATGAATACGGCGTATTCGCAGAACTGACAATAATGTTTTTAAAGTTCTTAAAAAGTAAAGACTGATAACGTCCAAACATTCTATACGCTGTATGGGGTGGAACGGATACGCCATATTGAAGTCTGGGAAGACAGACTCGATAACAAAATTAAATAACATTTCGGGTTGTCTCCTGGGAAGCACTTTTGTTTACAGCGAAGTCATTAAGTTAGACTTTTCTTCAGCTTCCTTTTTATCCCTTGGTGCGCGTCACCTTCCATCCTTCGTCCATCATACGAAAGATTTCTTGATACGTACGGCATGCATTATTGCTTGTTCCTGCTAGATCGTTGTATTCATCTTCTTTAATAGCAACATATTCTTTGCCTTGTCCAAATGAATACTTGATCATCTTGAATCTTTGTATCGTGCATACCGGTGGCTCATGAACTTCCACTAAGTCTTCTCTGTTCAAATTATCATCATGATTATTTTTTTAAGTATCATCATAGTTTGTACTATTATGTCACTAGCGTCTCATTTGTTCATAATTTGACTCATCATCATCATCTTTGATAAATCCTTCCATGATAGCCTTGTTTCTTAAAGCTTCATCTTTAAGCTCACTATCTTCTAAAGCTTCGTACTACTCGTAATCTTGATAATGAAGTTAATTTTTGATAATAAATGTTCCAGGTAAGTTTCCTCCATTACAGTATCCATCATTCATCCAACTATATGTTGGCCATTCTGAACATCCAGTTTTATAATTGAAGGGCTTGCAAGTATGTATGACCGGCTTTGATTCTGTCCAAACTCCAGTGTCAGTCCATGGTTTTTCATTAACCCATGGTACATCCTCATTCCATTCATAGATCCAGTCATCTTTGTAATTGATAGGTGTAAAATACACATATCCGTTAACACCAAAAATGACCCTAAATGACCAAAAATACAGTGAAAATGGCAAAGATATGCGTGTTTTTGTGTTTTGTGTATGCAGGTATGGGTAAAGCAAAAAATCACATAAAAATAGTCAAAAATGAGCAAACACGGACACAAGAACGGAAGAGTGTACAAGAGCCAGAAGCTAGAGTCAAAAAGTCAACCTTGGTCAACTCTCAGTCAACCAAAGTCAACTCAGTCAAACCACAAAAGGACAAAAATCTAAAGTTACAAATCTAGTCCCTCAAGTTTCCAAAGTTACATAAATGATCCCTAAGCTTAATGGGCCAAATCCTATCAAAACTTTACCCGGCCAAAAACCAAAGCCCATAAACCCTAATGACAAGTCCAGGGACTTATCTTGCCATTCTCAAAACTCCTTTACACCACATGGACTTATATGGCTAATAAACACAAGGATTGAAATTGCCATAATTCCAAACTCACACTACCTATTTTACCCAATTCAGTTAAACTTAAAAAAGGGCGCCATGAACAATTATTGTTCATGCTTCTTCCCCAAATCACGCCACCACTCAAACCATGGGGCTTTTGCCAATTAAGGGACAAAATAGACAATTCAAGTACAAATGATTGATGTGGCAGGGTTATTACATCACCAAGAATGCTAGTGGTCATCCTAACAAAAGAATGCCACGTGGAGAGAGGCTAGCACAAGAGGAAAGGTAGGATTGTACTTGGATCATCTCCTAAATAACACAAAGGGGTCCCATCACACGGATTGCCAAGTGTCATCCTGTGTGAGTTTGATATGATCCAAGGGTGGTCGGTATTAAGAATTGTGATCCAATCATTGAGAGAATCCAATGGCAGAGATTAGAAGGAGCATGGGATGTAAACAATAGACTAGAAGCTTCAGAGATGCACTATAAATAGCACACTTACACACACATATTTCATCTTCCTTTTCCCGTATTTTTTAAGTAGTAGTAAATTAGCTTATGTGTTTTCTTTTAAAAATGTAAATTTACTTTTCAACTGTTTGTAATCTCTTTTTATCAATACATTGATAAATCAGTTTTAAAGCATTATTAAGATTTTATTTTTGTTTCTCAATAAAAAAAGCTATCAAATCTCTATTTTCCACTTATATGTTTGCTACTGTTACAAAAGCTTTCATATGCTCTTTTTCTAACCAGCTCTCTAAGTCTATAAGCTTGATATAGCTCAAATAGTTGTTTAATCTTCTTAAACTTTAATCAGCTTAAAAACCTTGTGTATTGGATTATAAGCTTTTGGAAGGGGATCTAAAGATGGAAGGGATCCCAAGGACTTTACTGGCTTATCCTTAGATAATCCAGAGCTGTTGATAAGCTCATTAGAGCATAAGCTTCTGTTTAGCTGAAGCTATTGGTTAGTTTTCATTTAAATTCTTTGTTTTACTTTTCAGGTTTAAAATTAGCTAGTTACTAGATTCTTATTTTGCATGTATCTAATATGTTATTTTCATAGTGTCTTAATTTGTGCTTATTTCATGCTTATCTCATCTCTTGTGCTTATGAGAAGTTTGCTTATTGTTTTTGCTCGTTCATAACCATCTAGAAATTTGGCTTTCAATGCTTTTGTCTTTAAAAATCATAAAAAACCAAAAAATTAGTTAATATAGTTGTTGTTCTTGGAAATTTGCCTAATCAGTTATTGAATTTATGTGTTAGGGTTGATATAAGATAAGTATTGTTGGTAGTAAAGTTCTAATAAGTAGTCTTGATTATAAGCTTTTGAAAAACTGTCTTTATATAAAGGGGTATGTGGTTTAGTCTTGTTTGACACCAGAAGTCAAAGGGAACCTTGAGTTTTCTTTTTTGGATAGTTAGAATTTACGTTAATAGGTTTAGAGTAGATTTGAAACATTAGTTTAAGTTTATGAAGATTTTATGGCTTAATAGGTTTGCTTGTGCACCAAGGGAGATATCCCTATTTCTTTGTTAAGCTAAAATTAGATCTAAGCTTTTTAGGCTTAGTTTTGTGTTTACATTGTGTCAAGACACACTCATTAGGAGTGTGTTTCTGCATCTTGACTAAAAAAGGTCACATGGCATTAGTGATTGTGCTTTTGCATATTGCATCAGCAGTAGTAACTTAGGGTGCTACTGCTGACTTTTCCAGATTCATTTAGGTTAGTAAATGTAGGATTTAGTATCTAAATTTTAGCTAGCTTATAGATTAGATATAGTTAAAGTTAGATTAAGTCTTGTTTCTAATTTTCTAGCTTAATAATTTAGGTGCATTTGCTTTTAAAAAGTGCATAAAACTCAAAAAGCCAAAAAAAATAGTAGTAACTAGTCTAGCTTCTTAAATTTGAATTTCTAGCTTATAATGCTTGTTTTCATGATCTAGATTCATAGCTTATAAGTGGTAGGTTAAGTTTCCAAAAGTTTAGCTTATGTCATAGCTTAGAGTGCTTTTGAGCTTGTTAAGGTTTTGAGTTTTTAAGTTTCATTTCTGAGTTTGCTGTTTTTATCTTCAATTTCAATAAGCTTTTAATGATTTCAGTTAAAGTAGCTTTTCATATTTAGATTCTAGACATCATTAGCTTTTAGGATTAGCTTTTGTTTTCAAGTTTGAGCTTAAATTGAGTGTTGTGCATGCATTTTAGTGAAAATAAGCTTTTTGTTCTTCAAAACCTTACTTTCTGAGGAAGTAACTTCATAAGCACTTTTAGAGCTTATCTTTGAAATTCAGCTTATAGTTTCTTTATTAAAAGTGCTTAAAAAAGTAGTGTTTATGCAGTAGGTTTTAGATTTTAGTTTGCTAAAATAAAAATTTACAAAAAAAACGATGTGCTCAGCTAGAACCTTGCGACCTTTGCCTTATATGTACTAGTGTTAACAGTGTGCTTCAAGAGTTATCTGTTTAAAACCATCCTTTCATTATTAAATATAGTCATTTAGTTTATTAAGAATAATAAGCCGTAGCTTATTAGGCTTAATTTAGGGCTTATTTGTTTAGCTTCTTCATAGTTCTTATTTTTCTTAAGTCCCTGTTAGCATTTAGGATTTTCCCTGAATTTTTCACATTTTTCCATTAAGTAGATTATTTTTAATCATTTTTCTTAGGATTTAATTTTCGAAAAATCATAAAAAATAGAAAAAAGTTTCAGAAAAATACAAAAAAAATAGTTTTTAGTTTTATAAAAATTACTTTTAGGTTTCCATTCAGAAAAATCATTTTTACACCTTTTAGATTTTAATTTTCATTTTTGAGCTTTTATTTTTAATTTTAAAAATAGTTTAATTTTAAAAATAGTTCAAATAGTTAAGGAGAGGGGTTTTTCTGAGTTTTTATGTTATTTTCGCATTTCTAGTTTAAAAATCATTTATTCTAATTTTAGGATTAATTTGCTATTTTTTAGGATTTAATTAGTTTATAATAGTTTTTAATTCATAATAACTTCAAAAATAATCAATGAACTATTTTTCTTTTCTTAAAATTTATTTAGTCTTATTTAGGTTTTAGAAATTTTTTTTGCATTTTTAGGAGTTAATTTTACTGTACTTGTCTATTTGTCGGTTTTATTTGTTACCGTTAATTTATCTTTAGTCATTAATTGTTTTTAATTTCTTATTTTATTGTGTTTTTAATTGGTAGTTATAGAAATCAAAAATAATCTTTTCTCTCATTCAAATCATAATCCAACTAAAGCGTGGTTTCATTTTAACAAGTCGTTGGGGAAACGATGGGAAAAGCATATTAACGGTAAAATACAGGTATTATATTATATATATTTTTTTGAAGAGTTTTTTTACTTTGTCCTCAAGGGTAAATTGGAAATTTTCCATAGTATTTGATATAATATTTATATATATTATATTATATTATTATATATATATATATATATATATATATATATATTACTATATATATTATATATATATATATATTACGTGTATTAAATTTTTGGTTACGCGTCTGCCGGGGGTACTAAAGGGGACTAATGTTAAAGAATTCCTTCGTTTACTTTTGTTGATTTTGATTTGAAGATCCTTTTCGTTACGGAAAAGTTTATATTTTGTTATAAAATCAAACACCCAAAAAATTAAAAAATAAAAGAGTAAAAAATATTTTTCTTTTATTTTTAGTATTTTATCATATAAATAAATAAAAAATCAAAAAATCAATAATATAAAAAATTAAATTATCCTTAAAGAAATAATATACACAAAAGTTGGTAAAAAGAAACAACATAAATACCTCAATTGGGGTATTATATAATAAGTTCCCACTCGAATCAAAGATTTAAAAACTTGCATTTGTGTATATACGAGTATGGCTCACTTAAAAAGTTAAATTTTTAAGAGCTACCGTTGGATAAGTAAAATTTGATTAATTGGTCTATAGTTGTCTGTCTCGTATCGTTAATTTTGTTTATGAAAATAATATAATATATAATAATAATAATAAATAATTAATATAAATAAATTATTTTAAATTTTGTTTAAAATTTTTTTTTCTTACTTTGTGCATGAGCACTCGTTCTCAAACCGCCAAACCGTAACGTCAACAAAAAGCCAACCAATTGTTGTTCAAACCATTTTATTAGAAGAACCTTTTGTTAATCCTCCCTTAGTTCCGATGGTGATAAACGGACTATGGCACAAATGCTCAAGCACACGAGGGGTTAACGAGGATGGATGCATTGTTTGTAATTCACGAATTAATGCTAATTTGAGTTAAAGCATGGTTGATCAATTTGTTAAAATCCAAACAGTTTTTTTTTTGACATGATAAGCGGATCATGCTACATCGTTATTTCTAATAAGATTACTTCAAAATGAGAATTCCCAAACGTCCCGAGACGTCAATTAAGTTATGCTTTTTCGTTTTTCTCTTGACGGTTTCAGCCCGGATTTGGTAGAAAAGAACTTCCTCGCTCAATTTTGCCATGGGTGATCTTGTTCTAAATTATTCATCAATTCTTTCCTCCTTCAAAAAGACAAGCTTCGTAAGAAATCACAAGATTTTCAGAACCAAGATTTGACGGAATCGTTTATGAGGCTTGGGATTCGATTTATTGTCCTTCGTTCGAGCATGGCTAATCCGGATTTTCTGAATTACATTCAATTGGATAGTTTACAAAGGCTTTGAATGCTAATGCTTAAGACTCATTGAATTTGTGTGGTGGAAACTTTTGGATAAGATGGCTGTGAATGCTTGAGAATTATCGAAAGTAAATCCAAGGTCATAATTCACGAAACAGGAGTCTGGTTTCCAAAGTTGCTGTTCGATCATTACTCTAGAATTTCACAGATGTTGATGCTTTTACAACCAAAGTCTCTAAACTTAAGAAATTGATGAAGACTATGCTTATCGACAAAAAAAAAGGCCCAAGCTCCCTCATCCGTTAAATGCGGGAACGAGTCCGGAATTGTGTAACTTTGTGGAGGTGCTCTTTTATAAAAAACTGTCAGCCACCTATGGCATGTTTATCAAGACACATTAAGAGACATTCACAAGCTGCTGCAGCCAATTTTAATCAGGAATACCAATCCTAGACCTCGATGGTTTCAAACAAATACTGACTCCTGGGGTTTTTTCCTCGATTCAAATACAATCAAAACCGTTTCAAACAAATCAAGGAAATCATTCTTCAACCTAAATCGAGGACCAGTTGCATTCAAAACGTGAAGTAAACTTCAATCAAAGGCCAAGTTTACCAATCCAATATTCAACCACCAGTTTATCACGCTCCTCATTCAACAAATGCGGGTTCAAAGTCGGATTTCTGAGAATGGTGTCAGGCTGTGACGCTGTGTTGGAATATGCAAAATCAAGGCCAAGGTTTACAAAACCAGATGGCAAATTTAACTGAAATGTTTCTCAAGTCATAACTTCAAAAACACGCTTCATCTACGATTCTAGGAACTATACCAAGTCAACCGTAACTAACCGCTGTGAGTATGTTAATGCTATCACAACGGAAGTGGTAAGACTGTGAAGGAACTTCGGAACTCCTCTTTTGTTTTACACTATTGTTTCTACTCCTCTCAAGGAACCGAACAAGCCCGGAGAGTCAATGGCAAAGTGCAAAAACAAGATTAGAATAGTACCGCACAAGTCCACTTCGGGAGGAAGAAGAATCCATTTTTATGGAAATTACCAAAACAAAAGCTAAGAAAACTGTTACATTGAAATCAAGAGCTAATTATCAAAACAATGTCGTATCAACCTAAACTTCATTATCCTGAGAGCATGAAAGTAAAGGAGAGATGATAAACCCAGTGCTCAGCAGAGCCGGGTTATGAAGTTGTTTAAACAACTCCGTCTAGAATTTGGTTTAAAAGATGCTCTCATCGAAATGCCAAAATTCAACAAATGGTTAAGCACTTTATTGAGAAACAAAAAGAAACTTGAAGAGATCGCCATTACAACTGTGAATGTCGAATGTTCCGCAATCATCTTAAACAAAGTTCCTGAGAAGCTCGAAGATCCGGGAAAATTTCTTATTCCGTATGTTACAGAACTGGATGAGCGAATAATGCTTTAGCTCGATTACCGGAGCTAGCATAATTTTTGCCTATTCTATCTTCAAGCCTTGGGCTTGTGAAGCTTTGATCCATGAATGAACTCGAGGGGGGTTGCAATCGTTCAATGACGACAATGGGTATGGAGGACGTTGTAGTTCGAGTTGATGTTCATTTTCTTGTGATTTTGTTTGTGGTTTAATTTTGAACGACCAAGAGTGTATTATTATAGGGAGATTTCCTTCGCACGCAAAAGTTTATTGATTTATACGAGGAAAATTAAACTTACGCGTAGGAGTCGATGAACTAGTCTTTTAAGTGAAAAAATTAGAAATCAGAATAAGAATTTGTCAGGCTATTTTGTCATTGATTTTTTGAAAAGATGAGCCTTTTTTGTGGCCGTCTCACTCATTATGATTCTTGTACTTTCTTATCGTCCATAGTGAACAAATGTCTAAATTAAGACTCACTAAAACCAACGATTTAATACTAAAACTTAACATTTTAAACGAATAATCATATATACAAACAATCATACAAAAATCCCTCTATTTATCTCTACTCCATCTCCAACCATGTAAACTCATTTATTCTTAAAACTAACCCAAATAACTCTCAGACCTTAATAATATCAACTACCCCTATATCTCATATAAAAAACTATTCCTGAAACAAATCCATAAATTTCCTTAAAACAACTCTTCTCTACAAAAAATTCCAATAAATATAAAACACCCGAATTCTATAATCATCTCAAACACAAATAAAAAAAACTTTTTATAAAACTTATATTTTATATAGAAAATCAAAATTAATAATAATCTTTCTTCAAAAAAAACTAATCCAAATAATACTAACAATAATTCATAATATAATTAAAAAATAAATAAAAAATTAACTATAAACATTATAAAAACATAAACTATCAACAACCATACAATAAACAAATAAAAACATTAACAACACCACCACACAAAAAATCCTTATAATAACTCAAAACTACCCTCCCCATCCTACCCTCAAAACCCTCCCAACAACACAACACCCTCACCCCCCTCCTCAATCTGCCCTACAACACCCAAACCACCACTTGACACCCCGCATAAAAACAACGAGAAAAATCGTTTATATCGTACGTTTAGTGGTCGAGGTCGCCCATTCTTACATCCCCTGAGAGCATATATACTACAAATTTCTATTTAAGTAATATCGCTCTCATTGATGATATTTCTTAAATATTTATTTTGTGTGTGTGTGCTCAGATTGTGACGCGCAGCATTTGCGCTTGCTGGGTTGTTACCAGAGATTTTTTTGATGTCTAAATGTGATATAGGGGGGGAGGGGAAAAAAAAGGGAACCTCCTTCATAAAAAACACCCATAATCTCACAACCAAAACAAATAAAAAATCAAAAAAAACTCAAAAATGTCTCATTTAGATTACTAGTTATAAATTGTTCGATATATATTAGATACTATACTTTCGAGTGAATACTCACTTTCTCTAAACCTCCCATCTTACACTAAAAACCACACCCAAATACTAACTGAAAACATAAAATATATAAACTCAATTCTAGAGTATATAGATACCTCTCACACCAGTGTCCACATACAGAGATAGCTAGATACTTCTCTCTCTCACTTCGCAGTGTCTATATATATATAGTAGAAACCTCTTTTTCTGATATATAGTATGTGTCACCAATATATATATACATTGAGGAAATATATATAAAATAGATAGTCACCATATAGAGAGTAGATGAATATATATGCATGTGTGTATAAAAAGAGAAACTCAGTGTTGTGTAATATCCATCTCTCACTCCTTAACATCCAACTCTTCTTCACACTCACTACTCACGCTCTCACGCTCTCTGCTCTCTCGATCACACGCGCTCTCAAAACAACACTCACAAATAAAACCAAACCTCTCGCTCTAGACTCAACTAAATCGCGCGTGATATACACATCCTCCACTCTCCACATAGACTCTCCTTCACCTCATTACTATTAATACACTAAGATATATAGAGAAATAATTATAGTGTATGTATAGAGTATGTGATAGATTATCCATGGAGATATTATACCAATCAAATAAATTTCTTATCCAACACCTCAAATTATAATAAATAACAATATAAATACACAGTATGTTGTATCTCTATTTTTTAATTCAATTGTTGTGTGTGATATCTATATATATAGAGAGATATCGAGGAGTAAGAGTATAGTATGTGTGTGTAAGATAATTGTATATATAGATATGTGTATATATATACCCTACCTCTCCATCTACGGTGTTCCCCACACTCTCGCTCTAACATCATACTCTCGCTCTCTGCACGTTAAGATGTTATTGTGTATAACTGACCGATTCTCTCGATCCGTGTGTGTGTGATGTATGTCCTAACTCAATATAATAAAAACTCATAACCCAACGTGAACCATCATCACTAAATATACTACACATCTCCAAACCCGTGTGTCGTATAGAGATCATATATAGAGATGTGATGGATAGAGTATGATCTGAGATCACTCCTCACCTCTACTCTCGATACGATCTCAGAAAGATAGAATATCTGAACGTCCTCTCGCTCTCTCTTCTCGCACTCTCCTCGTAACTTCTTCGAATATGTTAAACTATACGCAGACTCTCTCTCCATCGCTCGCATATCGTCTACCTCTCATCGATCAGTGCAATAACACCAAAATGTAATCACAACCTTAAACAATGCCCCAACGCATCAACCCCCCCACACCTCTCTGTCTGGAATCTCTCTAATCGTTAGTAAATGAAAACTTGTGCTAATCTCAAGTAGATTTTAAATATGCCAAGTTGGATTTTATATAGGCTAAGTATTTGCGAATTTCTTTTGCAAAGAATAAGAGATGATAGTGTTAGTTACGAATTAGGATGCTAAACAAAGTTTATTTGGAAAACTTAAAGGCTTATAAGAATAACTTGTGGTTTTTCTTCCCCGGAGTTCTTAAAATGATTAATTATACGTGTTCTCTTTAATTTTTACAAATTAGAGTTTTACTCTTAAAAGTCTAATCAACATATTTAGAGAAAAAGCTTTATCGATGAAGTCGACATCATTTGTAAATAAGAATTTTAGTTCAAGTTTATACTTTGGTTTTCTAAAAACGAAATTTTTCTATTTGCAAAAATAATGTATTTAAAAAAAATGTAGTTGGTGAATAAAAAGGATGCAAGTTATAAATCCTTAGTGTTAATAATTAATATACAAACTCCATCGCAATAAAGTACATGGGCATTTGTCGGTTCGCTCCCGATGTGACATCGAAAGAAAGGATGGAGGATGTATATTTAGGGTTGGTATCATAATAAGTACACGAGCTCTTGTCGGAGGCGTGGCCGATGTGTCGTCGAAAGAAAAGTGATACCGATTCCTAGCCTAATGTAAATGGTAATAATAATGTTGCAAGTTAGAAAATAAATAGTAAAAGCTTCTTTTTCTAAAACCAAGGTATTCTTTTGAAGTAAGGTTTGCAAAAGTCTACAAGGCTTTTTCATCGGAAGTTCATACGTTTCAATTATTATTCTCCGGATGGGGTGTCAAAAGCCTTAGCACTTACCCGATGACGGTGGGATGTTAGAGAAGAAAGTCATTCAAGTCATGCAATGGGGACAAAATGTGGGGGAACCTACGATGTCTTAGCTAAGATGTTTCTTGTTTGCTTTGAGTTGTGTTCTTACAAATGTGATTAACATATTAGCAAAAGGCCCAATGTCATGTGTAAAGCTCTGGTCGGATTTTCTAACTATCTAAATTTGTGGATTTAATGGTTTAAATTAATTTGAGCACAACACTTAAATATATGATTTATGTCGCGGAAGAGAAATTCACATGTTGTAATTATATGTTGTCTTAGCATTCTTGCTACAGTACTTCATGGAGATTTATATTTTTAGCTTAGTATGGGAAAAGTAAAAAATCGGGAATGATGAAGTTATCTTTTAGACACTTAATTGTGCTTTTTGTTCCATGATCCTTAATGTTACCAAAAAGGTAATGAAAACATTACATTATGTCAACACAAGAATAAGTTATAGTTAGGTAGTTAATTATTAAGAAAAATCATAAAAAGAAAAAAAAAGTTTAGAAAACGAGAAATCGGGTGTTTTATAACTTGTGATCTCTTAGCTCTCTCAACAAAAATCTTTGCTACTTTTCAAAGGTTTAGTTTGAGGAAGTTTTGAGGTATTTGGTTATAAGGCATGTAATATTGCGTGAGGACACGCAATCGTTTAATTTGGGGAATTTGATAAGTGTAAATTAAAATATCAGTTATCACTAAAATGACCTAAATGACTAAAATCATACTTAAAGGGCATAAATTTTACGTGTTTTGTTTGTGTATGGTGAAGGTTTCGGATAGATAAAAAATCACAAGAAAAACGTTTAAAAAACAGGCAAACTCGGACACGAGAAAGGTAAGAGCACAAAAAAGAAGCCTGGACTCAAGCCTAAGCCATAAAAGTCCATGCGCCCAGTCATGCTATGGGTAATGAAAAGTCATAAACAAAGTCAATCCCCAAATAGGTACAAATCAGCCCCTCTAGTTTTAAAAAGTTACAATTAGTCCCCTTAAGGCCTAATGGGCACTTATTTTCCCTTAAAACCTAACCCGATCTTATGCCCAAAACAAAAGCCCAATACCTAAAAGACCTTTACACTTTTTACTATACTTCAGGTCCATTCCTGCCTTTTACTTAATTGGGTATTTTTACATTAAGACTTTCACTTCACAAAGAGTGGGACTAATTTTGTAATTATCCCAAACTCACACCCGTTTTTACCCCCCTTCAGTTATAAAAAGGAAAAATGGCGCGAAAACTCGTTTCACTATTCACCGTCTCCTACAATTAACCCACGCCACTAGTCATAACCATGGGGACTTTTGTAAATTGAGGATTAAATAAAAGACAATTCAAGGCTTAAATAACAAATTGGACATGGTTAGTTGATATTGTAATCTCAAAGGCTTTTATTGGTTTACTCAAGCAATTAAGTACGTGGTAGAGGGAATGCACAAAAGGAAGCTGAGATTTGCCATTGTTTCCTCACGCAACAAGCATCGCAGAGGCATCACCGGATTGCTCACTGGCATCAATGCTGAATCCCAAGACTTGATCCAAAAAACGGCACCAAATGAAACTCCAATGATTGGATAATCGTACGGCTATGATTGGCAGGAGCGTGGGAAGCAAGGAAGCCCTAGAATGTTCTCTCAGCAGCTATAAAAGGCCTCACTCACAAACATATGGGATCTTTATTTTTTTCCTTTTCACACCTAGTTTAGCTTTTAGCTTTTTATTAGCTTATAGTAATTTTCTTTTAATCAGTTGTAATTTTCTTTTCAATCATGTAATCAAGCTTTTAGATTAATGAAATTAAGTTTTTATCTCTAAGAAATCTAGCTCTTGTTATTTACTCATAAGCTCTCAATAAGCCAAAGTGATAAGCCTCAGTTTAATAAGCTCTATTTCAGCTCTCATAAGTCTCTAAGCTTGTGATAGAGCTTAATAAGTCATTTAATCCAGTAAAAATCTAAAACAAGTGTAATTCCTTTGATATTTGAACTTTAAAGCTAAATGGAAGGGGAGCTTATTATGGAAGAGCTCCTAAGGACTTTACTGGCTTATCTTAGGATAAGCCAGAGCTGTTGATAAGCTCATTTGAGCCAATGCTTCTGTTTAGCTAAGGCTATTGTAAGTTTTTTCATTTCCATTCTTGTATTAAATTTCTAGTTTCATAATTGCTTATTGTTGCTTATTAATTGCTTATCAGTGCTTATTTGAGTGTTATCATGCTTATTAAGTGTATTTGAATATCTGTTTTTAGGATTTATAGAATAAGATCTTAGTTTTTCTCTATTTGTCTTAAAAAACTATAAAAACAAAAAAAAAATTAGCATAGATCTTAGCTTATTGTTTTCTGGCTTATTAGCTTGTAGTTTTATGCTTATTAGTCTTGTTATAAGTTAGTGATTATCTGATCTTTGAAAGTAGTTAGCTAGATTTGAAATTTTCAAGCTTAAATGAATTTTCCTAAGTATAAAGGGGTGTTTGGAATAGTGAGCTTTGACCTCCTAAAGTCAAAATGATTTGATAAAAGTTTTTGATATAGCTTTGATTTAGTCTAAAATGGATAGTTAAGTTGTTTTCTCAAGTTAGATTTTTAAATTTTAAAAGTTCAAGTTCACTTTAGAGTGTTCCTGCACCAGGGGATTTCTTCACTTTTCTTTGCTTGCTTAAATTTTGATTCAAGCTTCTTAAGCTTGGTAAGTGGTTGCATTGTGTTCAAACACACTCAAATAGAGTGTGTTATGCAGGCTTGACCAAATATTAACCTGCATTAGTGAATTTGTGGCTTTGCCATTTGCATCAGCAGTGGTAATCAAAGTTACCACTGCTGTCATTTTAGGATCATTTTAGTTAGTAATTTTAGGATATAGGTTCTAAAATTTAAGTTGATTATAGATTAGACATAGCTTAATATAGTTTAAGACTTGCTTTTTATTTTCCAGCTTATTTGCCTAGGTACATTTAGTCTTAAAAAGTCATATAAAAGCCAAAAAGCCAAAAATAAGTAGTCTAGATAATTTTCTTAGTAGGGCTTAATTTAGTTACTCATTTGAAAAACTGAATAGTAGGGCTTAATTAGGATTCATTAGTTAGCTTATCCTCAAAAGCTTAGCTTCTGAATTTGCTTATTAAGCAATTGAGCTTTTTCTTAAATTTGAGCTTTTTTTTAGTTTATTCATGAGTTAGCTGTTTTAATCCTCAATTTCAGTTAGCTTTTAGTATTTTTTTTAGTTAAGTAGCTTATTAAAAATAGCTTGTAGACATCATAGGGATTTTAGAACAGTTTTTGGTTTTGAAAATGAGCTTAAATTAAGCATTGTGCTAGAGTTTAAGTCTTAGTAAGCCATTTTGAGCTCAAAGGCTCACTTTCTGAAATAGCTTATTCATAAGCTGTTTCAGAGCTTTTTCTCCTTAAAACACGAGCAGCATTATATAATGAGCAGTAGTAATATAAGAACTGGCAGTAGTAAATCCAAATATGTGAAACTTGGCCTGTCAATATCTCATAAGCCCAATAAGGTGATAACAACCAGTTCCATTCAACCTGCGTATTCCTACTGTAAAACATAATACGTAGTCACCAATCAACCTATTCATCTCCTCCTTATTCCTCTATCTCACAGAAATAACTGCTAACCACAGTAGTATTAACACAAATACTACGTACAAATTAACATATACATGGATCCATCACAACCTTTAACCTCATTGAGCTATAGCCAAAAACCACGAATTCACAGCAGCTTCAATCTTTGTAATCACGTGTAATAGCTGAACAAATCGTTCCCTTCTTGACAACACGTAACATATGACAACAATAGTAAAATTTACCTTGGCAGTACAAACATAATTAGTTTGGTAGTATTAACATATGAAGGGGAAACACTAACCACATAATTGGCAGTACTAACTTCCAGTTTCTGCTTCTTCACCTCTTATATAAAAATAACACGATCCCTGTGAAGATTCTTGTTGCATATAATCTTCCACAAGAAACCTTAAACCATGCATTTTCTTTTCATCATCGATACCAGTAGACCTTCATTCGATATCATATCAGAACAACAACATGAACCAGAAAACATACCATGGAACCTGCTATTTCGAACAAGAATGAATCATAAATATCATCATGACCACGTCATAGATCAGATCACCAATTTAGAAGCCTTTTTGTGTTTTTATTGCTGCTGCCTTGAAACGAATTAGGGTTTACATAAAAACCCTAATTGCCAAACACGCCTTTTTATTAAAAATTAGAAAAATTATACATGAAAACCTTGTATAAACCTTATATATCAAGAGCAACCCGCTCTGATACCAATTGTGGAAACCTGATTGTAGGCTTCATAGATCGTTTTGCCTATCTAGGATATAATAACATTGAATGACATGAAGCATATAACACCTCGTAACTTAGGTCATTGTACGACATTATGTAATGCACAATTTATTTTTAGGGTTTTACGCGTTTGCTCTTAAACTGTAAAAGTTAAGTTAAATCGCGTAAACTAAAAATGATCATACAATGTAAACGGGCATTAAACGATTAAATGTTGTCATCAATCAAGTGTTATATGATTATTAAGAGGATAATTATCAACATTGCACATTTTATTTTTGTTGGTTACGTAAAATGTTTACGTTTCGCGATAAAGTGCGTTTAAGCCTTCCCGGAAGCACGTTAATTTATCTACGCTTCATCGAATACCCACAATTTGAACTCAATACTTAAAGTATAATTAAAACTCAATATATTTATCACATTAGACATTTTCATATTAAAGGAATTGAAATTATACATTTACATATGCAAGTTATACTTTTAATTAAACATATGTTACTTTAGGCTTTATATATACATATATACACTAGATAAATGAACAAATGCATACATATCCTACCCTAACCCTTAAAAACGTGTATGTAAGCCATCTAGAAGGCCTTTGGTCACCATGACATCAATAAGAACCTTCATTGCATGAACCTTTCACCACTTGATGCTATGACTAGCCAAAACCAACCCATTGTTTCTCAAAACCTTGTGCTATACCA
>BQNB010073609.1:0-26845 GCA_026074375.1 Tanacetum coccineum
TTTACGCGATTTAACTTAACGTTTACAGTTTAAGAGAAAACGCGTAAAACCCTAAAAATAAATTGTGCATTACATAATGTCGTACGATGACCTAAAACACGAGGTGTTATAGTCTCCCCTTCCCCCCTTTCCGTGTTCGGTCAACAACCCCAAAACCACCACCTTCAACCTTCAAAAACTTCCATTATCACTTCCTTTTAACCCTAAATCATCCCCACATAAATCCTTGATACCAAAAAACACAAAGAAAGTCACCATGCAAGTGTTTTAAAGAAGTTAAATATTTTGAAGATCATTAAGTTTTAGGGTTTTTATTGGATTAAGGGCTATAGGATTATCAAGGGATGAACTAGGAGTGATTGTGAATAAGATTGGAATAGAAAAAGGCTAGGGTTCCCTTTGGTTTGGTTTTGGTGAAATCGGCAGCCAACACAACACCCTTTAAGGTTTGTGTTTGATCTCTTAAACAACCCCATTGTAAGTTAAAAGTGTTCCTTAAACTCCTTGTTTTTTTTATTGTTTTGATTTTGTTAAGTGCATGTTCTTGATTTTTGATTTTATTGAACATGCAAGTACTTTTTATGATTGATCTTGGTTAGTTAGTGTAAGTGAAGTATAATTGATTTGAGACATGTTACATTGATGTGTTTTGGCCTTGTGATGGACCAATTGATGATTTGGAAGTGTTTAGATTGAGATTAGAGTTAGATTTAGGGACTGTTTCCAGGTCAGTAGCAAAACGTAAGTTTTTCTTAAATTTTTTTGCTTAGGGTCTGTAAATAAAAGACATGGGTAGATAGATATAGGTCTTAGGTACATGTGACGAATTGGACACTTATGACACGGTACTTGACGACGGTGCAGTCTTGGTGAAGAGGTGTGGATATTTCTTCCTGAATTGATCTTCACGTTCCCACGTAAACTCAGGACCCCGTCTAGAGTTCCATCGAACCTTGACAATTGGGACACGGCTTCGCCTCAATTGTTTGACTTCGCGATCCATGATCTCTACAGGCTCTTCAACAAAATGAAGCTTGTCATCTACTTGCAGTCCTTCCAACGGAACGACTAATGGATCATCAGAATAACATTTCTTCAAGTTGGATACATGAAACGTATTGTGGACCCTGCTCAACTCTTGAGGAAGCTCAAGCTTGTAAGCAACGGCTCCAACCTTTTTCAACACTTTGAAAGGTCCGACATATCTGGGGTTTAACTTCCCCCGTTTGCCAAAACGTACGACCCCTTTCCAAGGCGAAACCTTTAGCATAACTTTATCTCCAACTTGAAACTCCATCGGTTTACGCTTTAAATCAGCGTAGCTCTTTTGTCGATCGCGAGCGGTTTGAATCCTTTGTTTAATCTGGATGATCCTCTCCGTTGTTTCTTGCACTAATTCTGGACCAGTGAGTTGAACTTGTCCAACCTCGGCCCAACACACGGGTGAACGACACTTTCGACCATAAAGTGCTTCAAACGGTGCAGCCTTAATGCTAGCATGATAACTGTTATTGTATGAAAACTCGACTAATGGCAAATGTTTAACCCAACCATTTCCAAAGTCGATTACGCAAGCACGTAGCATATCCTCGAGAGTTTGGATGGTTCTCTCGCTTTGTCCGTCGGTTTGCGGATGATATGCAGTACTCATATCCAAACTTGTACCCAAAGCCTTCTGAAGTGACCTCCAGAAATTTGATGCGAACCGAGGGTCACGATCACAGATAATTGAAACAGGTATTCCATGCTTCGTGACTACCTCCTTTAGGTACATTCTTGCCAGTTTATCCATAGGATCCGTTTCCCTCATTGGCATAAAAATGGCAGACTTTGTAAGTCGGTCAACGATCACCCAAATAGTGTCATAACCTTGTGATGACTTAGGAAGCTTCGTGATAGGAAGCTTCGTGACAAAATCCATTGTGATGTTGTCCCACTTCCATTGAGGTATCTCGGGTTGTACTAACAAACCCGATGGTCTTTGATGTTCGGCCTTGACCTTAGCACAGGTCAAACACTTGCTAACATAGGTGGCGATGTTAGCTTTCATATTGGGCCACCAATTATAGTATGTCATATCATGGATCACATCTTGTCATGAACAACCAAGGATCGTTGATTAGAGTATTGAGGACTTGGAGACTCGTTGCATGTCTCAGTCCTTAAGTCGCCCATTTAAATGGTAACCAACTCCTGACATTTAAGCAATAGTTCCCATCGCAGTATCGGTTCCCAAACTTTTCCGTTCTAAGTTTCTCTGGATCTTTTGAATTCTCAACCAATATACCCCCAACATCCTCCTTCTTGATGTTTTCCGGCTTTCGTGCTTCAGTCTGAGCTTTCAAGATTTGTTTAGGAAGATTCCTAGCAATAGTCATCACTAAGGACCGAATCCATTAGTGGTTCTCCGTTCCTTCCTGCTCAAGTGATCAGCAACAAACATTAGCACTTCCCTGGGTGATAACGAATTTCGCAATCGTAATCACTCAGCAACTCTAACCAGCGACGTTGCCTCATATTTAATTCCTTCTGATCAAGAATGTGTTGTAAACTTTTGTGATCAGTGAACACCGTGCACTTGGTTCCGTACAGATAGTGCCTCTAAATTTTTAGAGCGAACACTACTGCCCCAAGTTCTAAATCATGAGTCGTATAGTTCTTTTCATGAATTTGAACTGGCGGTGATGCATAAGGAAATCACCTTTTCTTTTGAATCAATACGATTTGCCCAAACCCTTCTTTGAAGCATCGCAGTATGCGATGAAATCTTTGCTTCCCTCAGGTAAGGCCAGGATTGGTGCACTGCACAACTTCTGCTTCAACAGTTGAAAAGCTACTTCTTGTTTATCGCCCCAATCATCTTCGAAACCTTTTCTGATTAGGATCTTGGTCAATTTTGGGGGTCTGGCGATCTTTAAAACCCAATTCGAAGAATCTTCTTTATTAGCGGCAAGGACACTAAAAATTAGGAATCTTGTTGGTCGTTTGGGAGACGCCCAATCTTTGATAGATTCAATCTTGCAGGGTCAACGTGAATACCTCGACAGTCAATCACGTGACCGAGGAATTGTACCCTGGAAATTAGAAATTCACACTATGAGTAACCTTGGGATAACATTCTTCCTTCTTAAGCAATTTCAAGATCTGCCTAAGGGTGTTCTTCATCGTTCATTCTTACTTTTGGAGTACGATCAAAATGTCATCGATGAGAATATTACAATCTTGTCCAGATAAGGTTTACGATACCCGGTTCATAAGGTCCATGAACACGGCCGATGCATTAGTCAAACAAACAAGGACAGTCAGTCTTGGAATTCATAGTGACCGTTTATCGAGTCCTGAATGCAAGTTCTTGGGAATGTCTTATTCTCGAACTCTCAAACCAGGGTGTTACCTGACCTAGATCGATCTTTGAATAAATACTCGACACTTGCAGTCTGGTCGAATAGGTCATCGTTACTTGGGAGTGAGGGTAGAGGGTTCTTCAATGTCAGGTTTATTTAATTCCTGTATCGATGAACATCGGCAGAGACCTATCTTCTTCTTTACAAAACAGAACCGCTAGTCCAGGGTGAGGAAAACTTGGTCAGATGAAGCCTTTGTCCGGTAAGTTCCTTTAGTTGCTCAGCTAGCTCCATGCATTTCGGAACGGTGCTAATCTATTATGGTGCCCGTGCTTAGGGTGTAGCACCAAGGTTACCAAATCGATTCGAACTCACTTGCGAAGTGGGTGGTATACCCGGCAAGTCCTAAGGAATAACTTCAGAAATTCTGAACAACTGGCACATCTTCAAGTCGTTTCTCCTTTTGACTTTGTCTTCGTCTTTTGGTTGCGGTGATATTTCGCTAAGATTAAGTTGACATCCCTTGTTTAAATACTCGTGAGCCTTAGTACACGAGATGATGTTTAATCGGGGGTCGTGTTTATTGTGCTTCCGTCACCTCGACGATTAAAATTTCGTCTCCAAAAGGAATACGAACGATCTTTTCCGCACAGACAATAACGGCATGGTACTTTACCAACCAATCCATACCAATTATCACGTCAAAACTACCTAGTTCTACCGGGCATTTAGGGTCTTGTTGAAAGGATGTTTTATAGAGGTTTAACGTTATAACCCTTAGGATCAATAGTGTTTTAAACCAAAACTATTTCGCCCGTCGGCTAGTTCGACATTATAATCATGATCTAATGCAGTCGGAGTGATAACAATTCGAGAGCTAAATGCAGTAGATATAAAACTCCCTATCGGCACGGTATCATTATAAAATTGATGCATACCGGTTGTTTAGGAGGAAACGAACCCGTGAACGACTATTGTTGTTCTGGGTTTGCCCTGCATTGCCCACGGGGCATACACCTTTGCTGAGCCTTGGCATTTCAGCATGTTACCCCGGTTTGGTTGTGTTCTTCAATTTTAAGAAATCCTGCTTGAAATGCCTTGAGCCCCACATTCAAAAAAAGGCCCTCTGATTAGCCCCTTGTTTTGTCATTTAGGGGATTCTTGCAGTCTCGAGCCCTAAATGACCAAATCGGTTGCACTTGGGGCATATTGGGAGCACAAGGACCATCATGGTGGGTGATTAGTTACATTTGGAACAAAGAGGTCTTAGGCCACTCCGTATGCGTCTACCAGTCACCATTTCCTGCGCATTAAAAAGGGGCTCTTCTAGTGTTTTGTCTCTTGTTTGGTTGCTGATTCTGGTTGTTCCTGGTGGTGTCATCAAACTCTCTTTTGTTGTCAGCCTAACGTTCAGCCCAAGTGTTGATCTTCTTGTCCATGAGTTCAGTGGCGAACTCAATGGTATCCTACATAGTTTTTGGCTTATTGCCATCACCACTTGCCATGGGATGTGTCGGGCAAGCCACAGACCATATTCTCAACTTGGTCTATTTCTTCGGGAAACATCCATCACACACTTAGTGCAAGTTCTTGGAAACGTTAGCTATAGGTTACCACATCGTTAACCCAAGTTACCTTCAAATTCAACATTTCAAACTCAGTTTCTTAATTTAGCCCCTTGCGGCAGTAGTATTTGTATATGTCATATCTTTTTCAGTGTCCTCCCTTGGCTTGCATGGGCAGCTTCCAGAAGTTTTCAGTAGTGGTCCTTAACTTATTGGGAGTGCCACCATGTAAGAGCATTTCCTTGCAGGGTACACGTAGCAAAATTTGACTGGCATGCTGTGTTACAGTTGCTTATGATGAGACAAAACTCCATCTTTTCGAACCACTGTGTGAGTCCAACAACATCCCTCAGGCCCCTTGAAGGTTAGGGCGTTAGCATTTTAGGAAGTCCGGGTAGTGCATTCTCGAGCAACGGCACAGGCACTTCTAAACACCCGTTCCTGAAGTTATGGGCTCATTATCGCCTTTTAGGGTTGCAATCACGTGCTGCAGTGCGGTATAGTAACGCCTTAGTTAATCATTGCCTGGAATTTAGGCGTTGGGTGACAGATGGTAGTGGTATGAGAGTCTTATGACTGGTTGTTGGTGTTGCACCTCTGGGTTTAACTCGTTGGTCCTTCTCTTTGGTGACCTATTTTCTTTTAATAAAAAAAGAAATAACTTAATACTCGTTAGATTTCATATAAAATCATAAACTATGGACTTTAATATACACATTAATAAAACGAGATCAAATCACACAGTGAAATGTTACAACTGTTATTGAAATTATTAATCGTAGGTATAACCAAATCGACATATTTTAATTAAATTCGATTTAATAGATAAACGGTAATCCGTCCCATTTCCTTATATAACTTGGAAAAAATCATACATGTTCGGTTTCAGGATACAAAAATGATTTACTACACTTAGGTTTACAAAGACGCATAAAGAAACAAACTAAAGCCTTACTACGCAGGCGGGATACAACGTAAAACTTAGTTTGTTGTGACAAAGGTAGACTAATACATTGAACAAAGAAACTATACTGCGGTAGCTAAACAAAACAAAAGACTATTGCAGTTGCTAGATGGGAATAACCCTTACTACCTTAACAGGCGGCATATAGATAGCTACAACATAACCAAATTAGGAACTGCTACCAACCCTCTCTGGTGCATCAGGCTGGACGGGAACTTTTAGGGTCCATGCTCCTCTTGAAACTCGGCCATCTGTGTCTGTTGTAGTCCTTTCAGCAACCTCAATTGTCTTAGTAACTGAACCTGTCTCTTGTGGTCTGATGCCAGAACAACTCTGAATACCCTCTGTCTACTTGTGATCTTGACTGTTAACTTGAAATCAATGCACTCTGCGCCTATACCGTAGTACGTAATGACATAAATCTAACGTGCATAAGTCGTCGCATTCCTATGGATAGTCCCCAAAGCCTCACGAGCCATCTTAGGCCTCTTCTTCTATTTATTTTCATTACTGCTTAAACGACGATGAACAAGCCTATCCCTTTATACAACATGGTTGAATGGGCCTCTTTTGTTGTGATCGGTCATCTTGAGCATCTTCCATAATACCATACATGCTGGTAGTCTCCTCCCTCAACAATGGTGCAAGATCAGTAACCCTTGATTGACCACCCTCCTAGGGTCGGTCGGTTAGCATTCTCATCGAAGGCTCCTACCAGTTCATCCTATGTATCCGTCAATGTCATAGTCTAACTCACTAGGGACATCGAACATCTAGGGGGACATACAACTATATCGACAAATCCTTAAAGGTTCCTCTCACCTCGATTTTGGAATAAGGGTCATCCCTCGCTATGGCTGGTCTATCTCTGCCTTGCAGCCACCGTGTGCCTGAACTCTCCCCGACCTCTATGACTAGGGGTGGGAGAAGCTAAAAGCACCTCTTCCGAAGCGTGGGTAAACAACTCTTCGGGTATCTCATATATGAGTAGGCGATATTGGGGGTGGTTGATGGTATAAGTAATGGTGGTGATGGTATCTGTGGTAATGAAAGATGATGTGGAGTAATGGTGATGGTGGTGGGGTCGGTACAAGGCAAGAGCCTCTCGACCTCTTCCTAGGAGGAAGTGATATGGATGGCTCGTCCCAGATAGATATCCTGGCGGGTGGCGGTCCATAAGGTGTTGTGTACCGGTGGGGACTGGTGGAGCCGGAGATGGGTGTCCTACCTCCTCTCCTCTCCTCGTCTACGTCCTCATCTCATCATCATCATCATCCCCATCCTGCAGGGTAGTCAGCTGGATCCTCTTCGGGATCCTCATCGTCCTCCTCTGGCTCCTCCTCCGGATCAGACTCAGGAACATATCATGGTGAATCTGCAGTGGGTGAGGCAGCCGATCACAGGTAGTGGCTGCTCCTCGGCTGGGAGTATCTCATCCTCCTGTGGCATGTACTCAGGGATTCATGACCCTAAGAACAAAGTCCAGTGGGGGAGGTGACTACGGCTCCTCGGGGCCAGGTATGTAGTCAGGCGATGGTGGAACCTCAAGGCCAGGTATGTAGTCAGGTGATGGTGGAACCTCAGGGCCAGGTATGTAGTCAGGTGATGGTGGAACCTCATAAGCAGCCATTATGTAAGCATATGGGTCCTCTGGCATAATGGGTGGTCCATCGATTCCTGGTGAGCCAATGTCTGAATCGTCCTCAACTGGAAAGGGTACTGATGTGTATGTAATACTGTAGATAGCATCTGAATTCTGACATGATAATATCTTGAAATTCAAAATTTGCTTATATAAGTATGCTAATATAAGACTCTTATAGTAATATACATTTATATTATAAACATGTTATATCAATATGAATATCAAATCTGCATGCCATCTAGCTAACGACTCCATGCACAATAGGTGTATGTATGTCACGTTGAAAACCCCTTTGTATGAATGCCAATGTTTGAATGAAAACGGTTTATAGTCCAAGCAAAAAAAATTTGACCTTGGTTCTCTTATCCTTGGCTCTTGTTACTAATCTGTAAACACCCCCAAATAGCGGTCGCAGCGGAATAAGGGTCCGGGGCGTGTTACTTCTCAGATCAATAACACAAGATAATATAAGAACGACCAAAAAGTCATTTAAAATTGATACATTGGATTTAATAAGTATGTGTTACAAAAGCCCGAAGCTTTACTTGTTTACTTGTTATTATTACAAAGATTTCCAGCCCATAACAGATATACAAAATGTAATGCGAACCTAAATCTTTAAATGCATTGACTTCAAAATATAACACAATGTATCCTTCGACACCTCTGCTTAATGACCTCCTGAAAACATGGCATTTAAAAACGGTCAACATAAAGTTGGTGAATTTCATAGGTTTATGTACAATGTATAGGCAGGACCGCATGATCTTCTACTAGTGATTAATGCAAAAGGATGCAGACATCACAAAATGCAATTTACGTTTGCCTAAGCTTATGACACCGAAGCTCGACATAATTGAAAAACTATTCCTTTTTCACTTCACCTGAAAATGATACTCGAAAACGTCAACAATAATATTGGTGAGCTCGTAGGTTTGACCCTAAACCCAAAAGTTGTGTCAATATTTCAACAGTAGACAATAGTGCTATATGATAGTGAATATATGTAAACAATCCAAGACATAGCATCCCCGCTAGTCAATCACCATATGGCCCTTACGCACCTAAAGGGCCTACCAGCTAGAGCACTAATATTAGGGTATGACCTCACACAAACTTGGGTAGGCGTACCCATCCGCTCCAATAATCACACAAATACTGGGTAGGCGTACCCATCCGATCCAAACAATCATGCATAATATTCACATAGCAGTCATAAGCACATATCTTGTCCCAAAAACAAAACCATATTTCTCACAAATCAATTCAAAAAATTTTAAAACACAATTAAGTATCATTTTCCCCCAACGGAAAAACAGTAAAAAGTGGGGCTACGATAACTCACCTCAAGCAAGTCTTTAGCAACTAAATCTCAATCACACAAGCAAATGCAACGACGCCCACACATGACCTTGTCCAGTTAATGTCCCAATTTAATCATCTAATTCCAAAACAATCTTCACGTTTGATGCATAGAGCTTGGATGCGTTGTACAATTACCCAAAACAATTTAGTGGTGTGATGGTTGATGACATATTTCTACAATCATATCAATCTCATTCCCCGATAATATATACTTATACTATTTAGAAAAAATATATAAGTAATATAAATAAATATTTATAATTAATAATTATAAATATATTTCGACAAGTCCATTCGGTAAACCTTAGTCACTTCAGAATAATCATTATACAGTTAAAAATAAAACGTTTACTCATAATAAACACATTAGAGAAGTTTTGAGAAAAAATATATTTTTTGTCTTTTAGTGAATTTATTAAATAAATAAAATAATTAAATAATATTTTATTATTTAAAAAATCAAAAATCAAGTTTTTAGGAAAATTTCTAAGTATAAACTTTTTACGAAATTTCGACATGACCCGTACGCTCAAACAACGTTTTTTAAGGTTTCAAACCTTATTTTCAACACTTTTCATAAATTCGACACTTTTCGACAAAATTCTAAATTCTCAATCTTTAACATTTACTAAAACGTTTTTCCCAAAATACCGTTCAATATCATGTCGTAAATACATTTCCACTTTCAAAAGTCCGACAAAACTCTCATAACGACTAAATATCGTTTATTTGGCTTTAAGGCCCAACAAGGGTCCATTAAGACATTTATAAGTCCAAAATACGATCTAAGTTCAAAATCAAGGTCCATTTACATATATAAGCATATAATTATAAGTAAAAATAATTTGAACCACAATAAGCCATCCCATTAAGCCGCGGCTTAAATAAACTTATTGGGCCGTGAGTCCAATAGCTCAAAAATACGTATATTAAGCTTGAAAATAAGCTAATAAGCTACGTATTGCATTTGGTTATTACCATAAGCCTCAAAAATAGTCCACAACATTCGCCATAACACAAAAATAATCAAAATTACTTTCTTAGTATTTTGGAAAGTGGTTCGTGGCATATAATCCCAAAATAAGTCAAGAAATAGCTTAAAAATAAGCTATACAAGCTACTATAAAAAAAATAAGCATTATAGCATCATATATTATTCAATCATCACGACCACGACATCAAAACTACAAAAACCCATATTTTCTTTTTTATTCTACACGAACCAAGCATACCCTTTTTCTTTCGTTTCGTTTCCAAAAATCGATTTTCACAACGGTCAACTTGTACAACTAACATCTATGCATCAAAATAAACCCAAAAGGACAAACAAAATTTAAATTTGAAAACTTACAAGAAAATCTTCAAAAATGTATATTTCGACACGAACCGGACAACCGAAACGTTGTTTAAACAAACACCAAAACACTCGTATCAACCCGGAATATCACGTTCTTGATCAAAGTTGGAAAATTTATGGTGGATTATGGTGGTGTAGTGGCGGACGAACACACACACACACACACACACTTTTATGTGAGTGTGAAATGAAAAATGATAAGGATTGTGGGATAATGGGGAGTGTAAGGCATCTTTATGTGCCTATTCCAGACACATTAGCTTAAATTAAGCCATCTTGTTCCCTCCCTTGACTTCTTGACCAACTAGCATCCTATGGGGCTCGGGCCTTTCTTTTCGTGTTGGGATCACTTAAATACTCGTAAAACTCAACCGTAAAATTTACCTCAAAGTTAATTAGCATTTTTATTCACCTTAAAAATACTTTTTCATTAACATAGAGTATTTACATGACATATTTTCACTTTCAACCCTTTCAAAACTCATTTGGACATTAACGAACGTGTCGAACTCGTTTTTTGGCATTTCTCAAAATTCATGGGTCAAACCACCCGGAATACAAATAACACAATAGTACCTTCCAAAAGGAATTATTAATCACAATAAACCTCAATTCTTCATAATTCTCACAAAAATCATCACCGTCAACATGGTACCAAATCTGAATAAACTGACAAAAGTCAAATAGTCAAAGGACTATAAATGAAATATTCAGAACACAAAAAGGGCAAAGGTTACAATCTTGTTCCTCATTTTTATTTTATGGATTTTCCCCAGTATGAGGATCCACAATTGGTTTGACCCTACTGCTTTGAAGTCCCACCTCAAACTCAACTTCCTTCCCAGAATCTGCAGCACCAGCACCCTTGAGAGTATCCTTATACATAAGACTCTCATTAAACATCACATCTCTGCTTATGATTATCTTTGGTTTGACATCATCTAACCTCCATAATTTGTATCCCTTCACACCATCAGGATACCCCAGAAATATGCATTTTATAGCTCTAGGCTATACAAATAACACAATAGTACCTTCCAAAAAGGATTATTAATCACAATAAATCTCAATTCTTCATAATTCTCACAAAAATCATCACCGTCAACACGGTACCAAATCTGAATAAACTGACAAAAGTCAAATAGTCAAAGGACTATAAATGAAATATATTCAGAACACAAAAAGGGCAAAGGTTACAATCTTGTCCCTCGTTTTTATTTTATGGATTTTCCCCAGTATGAGGATCCACAGTTGGTTCGACCCTACTGCCTTGAAGTCCCACCTCAAACTCAACTTCCTTCCCAGAATCTGCAGCACCAGCACCCTTGAGAGTATCCTTATACATAAGGCTCTCATTAAACATCACATCTCTGCTTATGATTATCTTTGGTTTGACATCATCTAACCTCCATAATTTGTATCCCTTCAAACCATCAGGATACCCCAGGAATATGCATTTTATAGCTCTAGGCTTGAGCTTTTCCTGATTCACGTATGAATAAGCAACGCAACCAAATATCCTCAACATCTCGTAATTCCCCGGATATCCTGACCATAAATCTATAGGTGTATTCTTCTCTAATGCTATAGATGGAGATCTATTGATCAGATATGTTGCTGTCACCGTTGTTTCTGGCCTGAACGACTCTGGCAAACCAGACTGAATTAGTAAACACATGACCTTGTTCAAGAGCGTCCTATTCATTCGTTCAGCTAGACCATTCTGTTGCGGAGTTCCTGCAACTGTCAAATGTCTTTCTATCCCGCTCTTCATGCACAAATTATTAAATTCCTGATTACAAAACTCCAAACCATTATCCGTTCGTAGTTTCTTCAGTTTTCTACCTGTCTAGTTTCTTCAATTTTCTACTTGTCTGGTTTTCCACCAACTGCTTCCACTCCTTAAACTTGATGAATGCCTCATTCTTGTGTCTAAGAAAATGAACCCAATCCCTCCTCGAATAATCATCAACAATCGATTAGAAGTACCGGCAACCACTCATCGATTTCACCCGAGAAGGACCCCAGAGATCCGCATGGACATAGTCTATAACTCCCTGTGTTATGTGCTGACCTCGACCAAAACTCACCCTAGTCGATTTTCCAAGAACACAATTTTCACATAATTCGAGCTTACCTAGACCTTTATTCCCAAGCACCTCTCTTTTTTCTAGTTCATGCAAGCCTGCTTCACTAATGTGACCCAGACGTTTATGCCACACATGTGCAAGACTCTCATTTTCTTGTATACCAACACTAGCTTCACCTGATTCAGTCGAGCCATCCAAGGAGTACACACAATTTCCCTTTATAGTTCTTGACAAAACCATCAAAGAACCCTTGATCATCTTAACTCTTCCATTCTGCCACTTCACGGTATAGTCCTCTCAATCCAGAGTGCCCAAAGATATCAAATTTCTCTTCAACTCAGGAATGTAACGCACATTGTCAAGCACAAAACTTGAACCATCTTTCATTTGTACTCTCACCTTCCTTGTCCCCTTGATGGCACATGCTCTATTATCATCGAGCAAAACCGTACCACCATTGAACTCCTTAAAATCAAACAAGAAGTCCCTCCTAGGCATCATGTGAAAGGATCCACCAAAGTCCATGATCCTCTCTAAGAACGTCTCCTCACTCACTGCCATCAACAAGTCGCCATTGTCATAACCCTCAGAATGCAAACCATAACCTTGTCCTACATTCTTCTTGACAAAGCCAGTTGATTTCTTCTTGTTCCTTTTTGGACAGTCTTTCTTAAGGTGATCCTCAGAATATCATATGTAACACTTCAGTTTAAAAGTTCCTTTACATTTTGACTTCGATAGCGAACTACCACGTCCTTGATTACCCTGATGATCCGACCTTCCCCTTACATATAACCCATCACCATCAGCCTTTGCATCTGTCCTTTTTTTCAACTCCCGTGAATTGAGGCTAGACAAGACATCTTCCAAAGAGAGTGACTCTCTTCCATAAAGCAATGTCTCCACAAAGTTATCATATGAAGATGGTAATGACGTAAGTAACATGAGTGCCTGATCTTCGTCATCAATATCAACGTCTATGTTCGTCAAGTCACCGATCAACTTATTAAACTCATCTATATGTTCAGATAATTTCTTACCTGAATGCATGTAGAAAGTAAACAGCTTCTTCTTCAAGTATAATTTATTGGCTAAAGACTTTGTCATATACAAAGTTTCTAACTTTAACCAAACCCCCGCAGCAGAATCTTCTTTGTTGACTTCCCTCAACACCTTGTTATCCAAGCACTAGAGTAAGGCACTGTGTGCTTTCTTGTAGACATCCGTCTTCAACGTCACAGTTTTATCAGCGTCCGCCATGGTTTTCGAGAATGGATCTAACGCAGCCTCCCAACTATGTTGATTTAATAGACACCGCATCTTCACACGCCGCAACCCGAAGTCATTAGACCCGTTGAATTTTTTGACGTCAAACTTCGCTATCGACGACATATTCTTTAACCCTAAGAATCCCTTCTTGTAGATCGAATTAATTAGAATAACTTTGAACCTCGATCTCGAACAAGCAACCAAGTCGATAATCTTGAAACCCAAGTACCTCGGCTACAAAACTTGTAACACAAGAAACCCGCAACAAGAAAAAAACCTTCGAGTGATGTTCGAAACGCAAAAAACCAAACAAACAGGTCGCGCTATGAACTTTAAACAATAACTTGATTTAAAAAAAACAAGTGTTATAAACTCATAAACGAGATAATATATCTTATAAGAATTTTACTTAATAAGACAAAACCCTTGTATCAACTTGTAGTATCTCCCACGTGATTATAAAGAAACAAACCAATCACTGATGAGCTTTTCTTTATTGTCTCTAAAAAAAACAACCAATCACTGGTCACCTTTTTTTATTGCTTCTCTCTTCACGTGTAAAAATAAACCCTTCTTCAACCTCTTGTCTTCTTCGTTTATATCGAAACCCGAAACCGTTTTCTATGCTCTAACCTCGAAACCTCGAACTAGCCCTCGAACTTCAAGACCACAATAACTTGGCTCTGATACCACTTGTTGTACGATTACGACAACAAACCCGAAGTTCAATCGCGAAACGCTAGATCGCGGTATATATCGAGCACAAGTAGCACCTTCAAACGACACCCGTTGAAGAATAAATAAATAAGAAGAACGAAGAACAATACAAGTTTAACCGAATGATTAAGTTTATTGAATCTTGAATTGGTTACAAGGAAAGAATAAAAAGAAGGCATGTGTTTTGAGACCTTCACCCCCCACCTCTATTTATAGAGGTGAGGGGCAACCGACTAAACCATCAGCCGGCTCAATCAAACATTCCAAATTAGCTATCACTTGCCTTGCAAGGAAAGTAACTTACATAAAGAAACTAAACATATTATTCTAATCGAATACTAACCTAACTTAGCCTTGTATACTAACAGATCTCTTTTAATTTTTTTAATGTAATCATAATAGCACATAATTGCAAGTAAACAATTTTTCTCCAATCAGTATGGCAAACGAAAATTCATTAAAATTCATAAATAATGACACAAACTGTTTGTCATTTACTTTTAGTAGATCCAATCAGTATAAACTTACTACGAGAGTATATCGTTGGTAGGCTTTTTTTGTTTTCTTATTTAAATATAAAAAATCAACAAATGCACATCAACGTAAGACTTGCCTCGTGAAATTGAACACTTACAACACGTGCTGATATCCATTGATACCGTTGTCGAACTCTTTCTTTCACGTTATCAGAGTATAACCGTATATACGACTTACCTTATGGCAAAAGATATTAATGCCAAAAAATAGGCATATTAACTCAGATAAAAAATCTTCGTAAGCTATATAAGATTAGAATTGATTTTGAGATCATTAATATGGCACTTATATTTGCAAAATATACGCATATGTTACTTTTTGTTACAGTGTAATTGATTTTTTTTCTTTGTAAACAATTGTTGTTGGAAAAATATGGTTTTGCAAAGTGATGTTTTGCAAACTTTGGACACCATTTAACATATGTAGATGTTATATGTCTTTGTATTAGAGTGGGGCTTTGTGTTCTCCTCTATGAGAGCTTCGCAACGAGCTAAAGTATGTCTAAAGTAGAGTTAAGATGAATGAGATATCGTGTCTCAAAGTGAGGCACGTGGAACACAAAATCTGGGAAACAAGAACTATCCCACATCGCCCAAAGTGTGAAGTGGGAATGGGTTTCTGGGCCAAGATGGGTTCGGTTCCACTGAACTCATGCGAGCCCGCGCGACCTGCGGACACGAATGCAGCTCCGGTGGTTCGCCTACGCGCCTATCTTTTTGTTATAAGGTTCAGTTTCCAGAATATTCTTGAGGTTCAAATGTTGAATCTATCAACAATTCAAAATCGTGTATGCGGGAAACGAGATGTTGTTACAGACTCCGGAGGTTTCGCTACACGCCTATCTTTTTGCTACCTTTCGGCAACTATCTTTGGCTTGTTGACCAAGATAGGGTTTGCCTATTTATCAAACCGTTCTCATTCATTTTTGGTACACAGAAAAACGAACTCCAACTAACCATACGCAGCAGCTTTTGAGCGGTCTTTCCAGCAGTATCGTCGATCAGAAACACTCGTCCTTTCCGGTGATCTTTCAGGCAAGTTGTCGAGTCCGGCTGTACAACAGCTTTGGACGTTGTACCCTGGGAAACAGACGGCGAATCTGTTTTAAGGGAATCGTGTTAAACACGAGCCTCGTTCTTTTACTGCTTTTATTATCTGTTATTATTTCGGTTAATTTACTTGTTAATGCTATTCGATCTACACTGATAAAAGTATGCAGGTTTCCCAACAGTCTTAAAACAGATTCTGTTTACGCAGAATTAAAACGCTTTTATTATTCGATATAATATTGTTAACAAGTTTTCATATAAACGGTTTCTGTCGAAACCTAGATAGAGTTTCGCTGGAAATCAGGTAACAAAAACAGATTTTATTCGGCGGTTTACAGATCCATAACGTTTTGATTAATTCAATATAAAAACCAGGATTGAGTTTCTATTAAACTGATAGGTTTAGTTCCAAGGGAAATAAGAAAGACAAAAAGAAGAATGACAAGAAGGGCAAAGGGAAGTCTGAGTACCTTGCTCCTAAAGCTGACATGTCTGTTAAAACAGATCTGTTTACAACGAATTAAATAACACGTTGTATTATTCGATATAATCTATTGTTAACAAAGTTTTGTCGATATAAGACGTTGTTTCTGTCGAAACCAAGATAGATGTTTCGCTGGAAATCAGGTAACAAAAAACAATTTTATTTCGGCGGTTTTTTAACAGATCCATAACGTTAAGAATTAATTCATATGAAAAAAAACCTAGGATTGAGTCTTCTATTAAACTGATAGGTCTTAGTTCCAAGGGATAATAAAAAGAGACGAGAAAGAATAATGACAAGAAGGGCAAAGGGAATGTCGAGTACCTTGCTCCTAAGCGTGTGATTTGTGAAACAAAGTTCCAGGGACTTGCTACAACTGTGACCAAACCAGTGTCACCGTGCCTGCTAATTGTAAGCTGCCAAAGCGGAGTGAATCACTCAGCAAATATTAGGAGGATGGAGAATGTGGACATGGATTGCGATGGTGTCTGACGGTTTACCATTAATCTCTGAGGTTAACCTGTATGTGATACTATACAACATTAGAGTCTTTGGTGGATGGATACTGAGGAGCAACTCGTCATGATAGCGATGAGTGCTAGTATGAGTATGTTTGCACTCTTCGAGAGCGGTTGACAATGACATAAGCTGGTATAAGAGGGCAACTCTGCAACTGGCGGATATCGAGGAGTGAAGGAATAGTTATTTAAGCATTACATCTTGATGAAAGAGCTCAAGCGTTGTACTAATGCTTTGTAATGTTTCCGGAGATAATCGTAAGAATCTTTGAGTCCGGTTGGTAGCTTTACAACAATTTTGTGGTATTCGAGTATTACGTTTGAGCTGAATAAGTTTTGTTTGTCTAAGAATCAAATGTATGTTTGAGTAAGGTATGCAGTGAATAGCTATTGTTTAAAAACTCAATGTAAATGGAGGCGGTGTCCAAGAATGAATCCATAATAATGAACTCTTCTGCTTACTTGATTGAGTCTTCTATATGTTGAGCATGGTCTCTTGGACATGTAAATTTTTAATTTCGATTCCGTCGTTTGATTAAATTTTAATAGCATACAAACTTTTCATATTGAATCTAAATATACAAATGTAGAAACTTGTGTTTAGTAAGCCAAACTTACTAGAACATCTTTCAAAGCGGTTAAGCGAACAACCGAACCACTTGATCTGAACACACAGACATATGTTGATGTTTGAAATCACTAACCACAAAGTGTTGCAATAAGTAATTATCACGTTTTATTGATATTGTACCGAGTATTGCTATATATTACTTTTTGAAAAGAAAAGATAAGCTATAGACTTAGTTTGGTCTTATCAACACCGAGAGTATTAGAATCAACTTGGTATGAAAATCAAGGTTGTACAAAGTGATAGAGGAGGTGCGAATAAGTGGCTCCATTTCGCCGTAGCTTTGATGCTAAACAGGAATTAGACTCGAGATTCAACAGCATCCCGGATTCACCTCACAAAACGTAATTGCCGAAAGGAAGAACCGTACCTGAGAAAGAATAGGTTACAGCCATGTTGATTAAGTTCTGGCATAGCCAGGACAATGCGGGGTAAGTCTAATCTGACGGCTAACTTTATCTATTTAAATAAGATACATCGTAAAGACAAGGAAGAGACGTCATTATAATTATGGATGGGAAGAAAACATCATATCTATACGTACGAGAGTTGTGGGTGTTGTTTAAGCCAAGGATTATTGTGCCAACTGCCCAAGGCCCAAAAGATAGGACCTTCAATCTGTGGAATGTATAATTCATTGGATATGCTAAGAAAAGCACTTGCTATATCAGTTTCATTGTACAAATTAAATCTAAAAAATCCAGATAAACCAAAAGAATACAAAAATGGAAATCTTAAGGAAGTGCTTCTTTCTTTGAAAATATATTTTCCTTGGTTATAAGTCAAGAGGGAACTGGGAGCTCATTCTAAGTTGATGACATAAGTTGTCCAAGATAAGAGACAAAGAGGAATGATAAACGAACCCAAGGAGAAGACAAGCATCCAATACCGATGAAGAAGAAAGTAGAACCAAGAAGAAGCAACAAGGGAGCAAGAATGATAAAATAATCGTTTGGACCCGATTTTGTTTCTATTTTTGGTCAGAAAAATGAACCCACATCTTACCGAGGAAGCTTTACTTCCGTCCCTCGGAAGGTGCAACAATGAGAGAAGCATCAAAAGTGAATAGAATCAATTTTACAAAACAACGGTGGGAGCTCGTGATTGTACACTTGTCCAGGAAGTAAAACCACTGAGGCTATAAATGGATCTTCAGCAGAGATACTAAGATCTACCACAGTACTCTATGTGATCATGCCCACCGAGTGAGTCGAGACGAATAGAACAGAGCGAAAGCATATTGATCACAACAATCACCACAACACTGAGTCCTATATCGATATACACATACCTAAGAGAAACATTAATCACAACATAGTGGTACGGGATCCTGCTACACGCACACTGAGCTGAGAATACTGGATAATTAAGGGTTACATGCCCCCAGAATGCCTCTTTGGTTTGTCGGTAAGAAGCCAAGCCGATACTACGATAGGCGAGGACAAGACTCCCCATTTCAAAGTGCCTATGGAGACACAATATTTTGATCTAGGAATTAGAGAGGAGAGTTGGAAGAAAAGACCTGGATAATTTAGGAGTCCACAGAAAAGCCTTTTCCCACGCCGCTTTATGGTGCAAAACCAAGTATGAAAGACTAATCGAGTCAAAGAGACTTCCCTTGAATGTGAACAAATACTCGAATCTATTCAAGTTTTGTGGCCAGACGATCCACCCGTCTAATCTATATACTTTTGATACGAAACTAAAAGGCTCGAAGCTACAGAACAAAGCTCTACAAATACTATGAATTTATGCGCAGTTCTTTAAGCTGGGTAAAGAGTAGCCCTACAAGTTTCCTATCTTATTCTTATAGTTGAATCTAGCTTTCAGATATCTTTCCCTCAGGGAAGAAGAGCGAAATAGCAATCTCCATTACAACCAACTCCCCTGTTCCCTCTTTCCCTATCAAAAACAATCATGACTCTGTTACTTCCATATTTCTAGAAATAAAAGTGGAGCACCAGTTTCTGTTATGATACTCCATGAAGAATTAAGCACATAAAGCTACAAGAAAAAAAAGAACTATACCTACTCATTCATATAAACAGCTATGTGTTCTTCGACGTGTGAATTTTCCTGAAAGTAAATGAAAGCCAGGAAAGCAACCCTCAAAATGCACTCTGATCGCAAGCATCCATCAACTGTTTCGCCCAAAGGCGGACATGAGAATACGTCTGGCCTCCCCTGCCTAAATAAGCAACAGATCGCGATTCAACCCCCATCCAAATAAATCAAGTCACTCCCACTCACAGCGGGGCCAAATATACCCACAATCGCCACCAAGTAGCCTGAGAATGTGAGTTAAAGATTGTTTAACTAATTTAAGTCGTGAACCCATTATTCTTAGACCTAAATATTATAATATTTCATGAAGCTGAACAACTGAAGGACAACACTAAAGTATCTTGAGGGTAGACAACTAGCAAGTAATAAATAAGACCATCTACAAATGTTTTTATCTTACAGGTTTTATTTGATACTAAAGATCAGAAATTTATATGTAATATTGACCCACACATTCGTGAGTTTTTGTATAATTATAGGCTTTGTAATCTAGTGTACAGGATTTCTACAAAGTACATGATTGAGAAGATATTTCCTTCATCAAAGGGCAGTGCTTCCTAAGTAATGTCCTGAACCAGTACAACCAAGTTGGACTCTGGGCACTAAGTATACTCGGTCATGCTCCTGTGATGTCGTGCATCATCTAGCTGAGAATATATGATCTCATCCTCCTGGTCAACAGTAGTAGCCAACTTAGTAACTCTCTAATTGACCCCCTCTAGGGTGGTCGGTGCAATCTCCTGGATGGCTCTTACAAGGTCATCCCACGTATCCGTAATACCATAGCCTAACTCTCTAGACTTCTGGCATCCTAGAGCGGCATCTAACATATCAGCAAATCCATAAAGGTCTGCCCTAGCTGTGGCAGGTCCAACCTGCCTAGCAGTACCAACTGCCGAACTCTCCCTGACCTCGTATCCAGGACCAGGAGTAGTACGACACGGCCTCTTACGAAGCGGTAAACAAATCTCAGGCATCTTAGTCTCATGAACAGGAGATGGTAGTGCATCTCTCTGTCTAATCCCAGCAGCTCGGGATCCTAGAGATCCCTCAACACATGTAGGGCTATTGGGTGATAGTGATGGTATAGGTAATGGCGGAGAGGGTATCTGAGGAAGTGGTGATGAGTATGGAGAGAGAGGTGATGGTGGTGGAGTAGGTAAGGCTAACAATCTCTTAGCAACTTCCTCAGAGAGGAACGGTGCCGGCGCCTGAGGTCAGATGGACATCCTAGCCGTAACGCGATAAGCAAGGTATGGGTCCTGGTCAGCTGAATAAGCAACAGCTGCAGGGTCAGCAGGAGCTAAGTGCTCCTCCTCCTCTGCATCATCATCATCATCATCATCATCATCATCGTCAAATGGCTCCTCATCATCCCTGTCGTCTCCTCTGTCAGCAGGATAGACAGCTGGATCCTCCTCAGGATCCTCCTCGTCATCCTCCTCTGGGTCGGACTCCAGTATATACCCTGGTGACTGATAAGTAGGTGAGTCAGCAGTAGGCATTGGCTGCTCCTCAGCCGGGAATACCTCATCGTCCACTGGTAAGAACTCCGGGTAAACAGGCTCCGGAACAAATGGTATGTAAATAGGTGAAGGTGGTGCCTGCTCTGGCTCCTCAGGGCCAGGCACGTAATCTGGAGACGGTGGATCCTGAAAAATAGGTCCCTCGGCTCCTGGTGATCCTACGTCAGATAGGTCCTCATATGGGCTGGATATCTCAGTATACGTAACTGTAGAATCTTCCGAATCCGACATGCTCGAAACTGAAAAATCAAAAGTGACTTATATAAGTATATTAATATAAGACTATTATCCTTATATACGTAATATATTATAAACACGTATATCAATTATGCATGTATATAGCCTAACCGACTAATGCAACAATTTGTATATGAATACCCCGTAAAAACCCTTTTGTATGTATGCAATGTTTGAAAACGGTTATAGTCCAGCAAAAACATTTTGACCTGGTTCTCTATAACCTTGGCTCTTGATACCAATCTGTAACACCCCCAAAATGGGTCGCAGCGGAATAAGGATCCGGGGCGTGTTACTTCAAGATCAACAGCACAAGATATATATAAGAACGACACAAAAAGTCGTTTAAATTAATACATTGGATTTAATTATTTCGTGTACTTCATTCTTCTGATTTAATTCATGTTGACCTGCTAAGGTTGCGCCTGTTATATCTAAGCAGCTATTTGATACTATTCTAACGTAAGCTATTACACCTTATATCCCTCTAAAAAAAGTCACCACATTTGATTTTGTTACACGGTACACTTCTTGGTTGGTTTTAACTTTTTAGATAACTAAGAAACTTTACTTGAGGCCCTTTTTAAGTTTGAAGTATGTAAAGGTAGATTGAGAATCTCTTTTGCCCTATGAAGTAAAATGTTCATTTTTAGTAAACATAACAACGTAGTGTTTTACAGGGGGTACTGACTATAAAAACATTTATGCACATTGCACAACCACCAAATAAAAGTGATGTTATATTTAGAATGTCATAATCACACTTAACTGATTTTGTGTGTCTCTTTGTATGGTACGCTAGGTGAGTTGCTAGGCATGCTATATCATTATCTTACTAATGTCAGTGGACCACTATCTACAACAATTGTTACTCACAATGTTACCACCCTCACTGAACATGATAAGTATAGTTACACACCTATTATCCACCAGCCGATACAAACAATTTGGCCTGATAAACGTGCACAGCTCGAAACAACCTTCATAAACTCAGTGGAACATTTGACGATCAACGCAACATACAAAGAGAATACAATAAGTTTTCAATTCATACTTTCAGATGGATTTGTAGAATTAGAAGAGCTGATTACACCGAAGTTTCAGTAAATGATGGAGAAAAAGATAGAGATATGATATTGATTACATGTGACAGTGACTTAATAGAGTCAGTAAACGATTTTAAACTCCCAAATGATCAAACTGTCGTTGACTATTGGTTTGGCCAATTGTTGATAATATAAATCTTAAGACAATGGTCAAATGAACCTTACAAAAAAATAATGTGCCCGTGTTTTTTTACCTGTTACCAGTTTTCCATACCTGACTTGACCAATTGATTTTGCCACCTCTTTTTAGAAGTTGCATACTAGACTTACAAAATGTTTTTCCATAACTAGAATTGTTCTTTGTTATACAATTTACATGACGCGGGATGTTGTATCTAAATTAAAAGCCGAGGTAAGCTTCTATTCCATTTATCTTACTTTTTTAATTCTTTTTCAGGGATATATTATATTAAAAAATTTTCTGTTTTTGGTTTTAGAGGAGAGGTCTGTATAAGGGATGGATGTATTTGTTAAAGTGGTCTCCTCTATCCCCGGTGTTGAAACTCATGATGCTAATATGGTATTTACATCACTACCTTTCAGCTCATGCATTAAAATTAGTATAAGCATATAAGGTGTGCTTGGATGTGCTTTTGAATTGATTATGTGATTGTAGTGTATAGCTAGAAACAGAGAAAATAGTGATTTAATGTGCTTTGTTGTATAAAGCATAATACTCAGAGTCTCAGACGCTACGCTGGATGGTTTGGGAAATTATGATCTGGAAAATGTAGAATGTCCAAAGGAAGATAGTTTTTGTGCAAAAAAGGAGAAACTTTCATATATGAAATGTTACTATAATGCTATCAAATTAGGCTAAAATAATACATTCGCCTATTTTAGTTCCCCCTTAGATAATCAGCTTTATAAAACTGATATGAAATTGATTACCCCCAAACTATTCGAACTTAAATAATCCTGTCTATCCTGACATTAAAAATTAATTCTGGCAACGCATGTATGTAATCAGCTGCGAACACATCCAAACACCCCTCTTAATATAATCAAGTAGTAAGCAAAAAATGAAGATACTTCATTTGCAGTGGTTGGTGCACTAAGGGATTGTTTGGTATAGTATCTCCAAACTTATAATAACTTAATGAAACACATACATACTTAATTGAAATTAAATATAGTTCTTTCCTTCATTGTTTATCAAGGAACAAATTCAGTTAGAACCATAAAGTGCATATCTAATTTTAAAGAACGAATGAAGTTGGTCAGAGGTGAGGTGAAAGAATAGGTGACTGTATAGTTAGAGGCCTTTATAAAGATGGGTAATATGAGGTTCATTAAGCTGTGTGATCCTTACAGCCTAAAATGGTCGTCTTCTTTAAATGATGACATGTCTTGCTTCGCTTTCAAACATACCGCACTCGATCCATACTTAGATAGTTGCAGATTGTAGGGTTTTAAATGATGAAAGTGTGGAGACTACTACATGTTTGGTATGTTGTCCTTATCTTAGATTGGACCGTGAAGATTCCGACATCGAGGTATCCTTTGTTGCAGAATCACAGCCAAAATCAGTAGAAGGTGGTTGTTCTGCCGAAAAGAGAAAAAACAAAAGGTACACTAAGCCAACTTACTTTCTCAATCTGTCAATGTTAAATCAAATACTGGCAACTTATTCAGCCTATCTCATTATTTCAGGTGCGTTATTGATGACTTTGAGACAGAGTAGTCAGCGCACGCTTGGGGACCTAAAGCCAACAACTATGGACGTGGGCAACATAAGCTAAAGTCTCTGCAATAAAGTTGTTAGGGTTTTAAACAATTAGAATCGCACATGTTATTCATTTCCTAGAATTTTATGCCTTAGACAGTACAATTTTCATGGCTTTTGTTTTACATTGTTATTTTTGTTTCAGTGATGTTGGACAAGTTTGCAGACATTATACTCAAACAGAGAAAGTAGCTTAGCAATCCAATTTTACCTAAAGACTAAGCCCGGTGCAACGCACGGGTGTCGACAAGGCTCGTTAAGAATAAATTAACCGAGACTACATAACTCTTGTCAAAAAGGTTTAAAAATGACAAAAAGATCTCTCAAACTCGTGTACATGGTACTTTAGTTAGCAATCAATCAAAGTGACGCGCATAAGCCTGTCATATGTGCTTTTCCAGGTCTTTCGATAATGGTTTTGAAGATGACTTAAAGGTTGTTCAGTTATTAGAAGAGTTCTAAAAGGCGTGTCATGATGGAGCCAAGGCGCAAGGCGCGACATCTATGTTACAAAATAGACTAAGGCGTCGACTCTAGGCGTAACGTGAGTTGAGTTATGAAAAGGGGGGCAAAGACGTAAGGCGTAGTGAATTTGTTTGAAATGTTTAGAGGATTTTCTAATATTTGAGATTTGGAATTAGATTTACTAATATATTGAACTGAGGCTTGAATTTAATAATATTTACCACACATATAATAATAAAATATGATATAAATCTTTAAATATTTTTTGCCACCTTAAGTCACGCCATGTCGCCATGCCTCATGTTAAAGCTTGAGGTTTGGTTTTGTCGCTACGTCATGCCTCACACTATTTATAAGCTTGCTTATTAGGAATAGATTAACCACGACTACATAACCCTTATATAAAAGGTTTAAAAATGACACAAAAGACCTCTGTACATGGTACGTTAGGTAGCGATCAATCAAAGTGATGCACACAAGCCTGTCTGTGTGTTCTTTTGCAGGTCTTTTGATATATATCGGCTGAACATGGTGAACCAGATGAGCCTCCCATCTGGTTCTTGGTTTAAGCCTAAGACTAATTAATCAATCTAATTGATTAAGCCCAATCATGTTTTCGCCTAATTAGATCATTTATGCATTTATAATAAAGTCTCACGTTATTGTGTGTGATGTGTCATTTAGTATAGGTAAGTTTTGTTGTCAAGTTTTACTATTTATATTTTGCTGACTTTGCCTATTAACTAACACTAACGGGTAGTGTACCCAATCGATTGTAAGTTCATTGGTAAGTAGGGTGTCGATCACTAAAAGCGAGCGTTAACACTTAAATCTATTTTAGTTATCTATGTTAGTCCTAATTTATCCTAATTAATTCTACTTAAACCTAAACTAACATAAAAGGGGGTTTTCAGCCTGAGAGACTGACACGAGTTTGGTTTAATCTAAACTATAAAGCGATAAATAAGACTAAAAACACACAAGCAGATAAGCAAACGATAAAGAAGTGGTCAAGCACTAATATAAGGAAAATGTATTAACCATGTTTAATCTGATAAAATGTAGGAATTGTCTATGTGTGCAATGATTGTATTACTTCGTCGGTGTTACATCATTCCTAAGATAGGTGGTTCTTCTCCCTAAACTTGAGGTTTGTATTACAGTTAATCCTGTCACAGTTAACCTAAACCCGCATAAAGCTCACACCATTGATTATAATTTATCCAGGTAACAATATTGGTGATTTGATATCTAAACCTAGCTTCATGAGGCTTTACCAACTTTTTTGCCCAATGGTTACTTATATGCTGGTAGTCTATAGCCCAAATCACTGCCTAAGGAAATAGAATGTTATTTGTAATCCTAAGACACCTCTTGTCTGCCCTCTAATTCCACTAAACCAAATGGCAAACAAAAGACAAGGGCTCTTTATTGTTAATTTTATTAATCCATTGTAACATAGTATAAGCTTGTATGTCAGTAAGGGATTTATCCCAAACTCTTGCCTTACGCCCATATAACAATTAAGTTACAAGGTACAATGCTTCATTGGTAATCCTAGGATCCAGTGATTATGAGATTGATATCATCAAATAACGTCATATTTTACCATTATTTATCCCATCTGTTTTGCCCACTTTTATGTAATTATGCATGATTTGGTACTTAATCGATTTAAAGTTGATAAATGCAGTAATTCAGGAGTAACTTGTGAAGACAAAGCAAAAAGGCGCAATTCTAGAACTAAAATGAAAACATTTGAAGAAATCTCTTATCTGCTACTATACGCCGTATCCAGCAAGGAAGAAACGAGGTATCTGCACCAGCTCAACACAAGAAACGCGTAATGATCAATTCCTGATCTGGCGTATCTACTACTTCCCTATACGCCGTATGCACAGCTGTTCATCAGTCAAAGATATGCATTTAATGTGATTGATGATAATTATCTTAATTGATTTGATCTTATCACAGACTCCAAGGAAATTAACCCTATACGCCGTATCCACTTATCTCCATACGGCGTATCCAGGCGTTTTTCAGACACTATAAATAGAATACTCAAATACGAGTTTCAGTGTGCAATATCATATTCTCGGTATAGTATACATCTGAGTTCGAATTTTAGAAGCCAAGAAGAGCAGCCAAGGTTAAGCATCAACCATAATTCCATAAAAGACATCGTGTAA
>BQNB010073610.1:3135-32061 GCA_026074375.1 Tanacetum coccineum
TTTTCTTTTTCTAAGCTCGGGTTCAGGTTGCTAAACAATCTTTTCAATGACCACTGAACCACCAATGTCTTCAGTTCCATTAGGAATCCTGAGGCTTGGTCTAGGGACTGAAGAGAATATATTCTCATCAAAGATAGAATCCTTTGACTCGATTATTGAGTTAATTGAAACTGAATCATTAAATTCAATAACAAAGAACCTAAAAGCCTTGGAATGCTCAGCATATCCACCAAAGATGCATTCAATGCCTCTTTCACCTAAAGTTTTCAGCTTTGAATCAGGGAGTCTTACAACTGCCCTACAACCCTAAACCCTGAGGTAGTTCGGGTTTGGTTTCCTTTTAGTACAAAGTTCATATGGGGTAATCATGTTCCTTTTATTGGGAACCCTGTTTAGTAAATAGCAAGCTGTTAACATAGCTTCACCCCAGAACCCTTAACTCAGTCTCGAGTAGGACAACATGAAATTAACCATTTCTTTCAGTACTCTATTTTTTCTTTCAGATATACCATTTTGTTGTGGAGTATAGGGGGCAGTCGTTTCATGGATAATACCAACAGACTGAAAATACAGAGTATCCATGTACTCACCTCCCCTATCAGTCCTGGATCTTTTGATCAGGGACCCTTGTTGTAATTCAACTTCATTTTTAAATACTTTGAATTTGTCTAATGCTTCATCCTTTGAATGTAATAAATAAATATAACAAAACCTTGAAGCATCATCAATAAATGTCACAAAGTATTTCTTATTCCTTAAAGAGGGAGTAGCATGCAGATCACATAAATCACTGTGGATCAGCTCCAAAACTTTAGTTTCACGTTTTACATTTTGAAATGGTTTCTTAGTTATTTTGTTCAGCATGCAAGTCTTACACTTTTAAGTGTCTATGTCAAAAGCTGGGATTAACCCATCCTTAGACATATCTTGCATCCTCTTAAAGTGGACATGCCCAGTCTAGCATGCCATAGGATTGAATCATTCAGTTTAGATTTTGACACAAAGGCTGAACCAATGTTATCATTGACAATATTAAGCCTGAACATATGATTACTTAAATAACCAAAACCAATACACACATAATGTTTGGATAAACCAAATATATTATATTCAATCAATTGTTTATAGCCACAATTATTCAAAACGCTACTAGAAACCAAATTCTTCCTTATATTAGGAACATGCAAAACATTAAACAACGAAACAATATTTCCAAAACTAAATCTAAGATCTACACATCCACGTCCAATCACTGTGGACCAGCAACATTGTTGCCCTTTGGCTTGTCATTATCCTGCACCTTGAGGGACTCCTCAATGCGCAGATGCCTGCCCAACTCAACAAGAGTTAATTCCTCCTTATTATTTTTCAAGGTATGCTTGAAATCTTTCCAAGAAGGAGGACTCATCTATGTTCATTTTATGTTGTGTAAATCTTCCAAGTATACCAAAAAGTTCATTGTATTGGTCCAAGACTGGTCTTGAATTAATCATTTTGTAATTTGTGAAATTACTAACAAGGAACTTCTTACTTGATGCATCATCAGCCATATATTTGGCCTCCAAGAAATCCCATAGTTCTTTGGAAGATTCAACATTCTGCTAAATATCAAATAAAGAATCAAACATACTATTGAAGATTAAACCTCTGCAGACATAGTCATCATTGTCCCACTTGGCCCTTTTCCTGATTTGTTCCACGGTTGCATCATCACCATCATCTTCAGGAATAGGAGTAGTCAGCACATACATCACACTCATGCTGAAAAGCAAGAAGTACATCTTCTTCTGTCATCTTCTAAAGTCCACCCCTTCAAACTTGTCAAGCTTGGCAAAGTTTGAAGCCATGTGTTTCATAGCGCAGCAGCCATTGATTATCACAAAATAATCTTCTTTGATTGTTGGTTGTGGAGAGCCCATATCAGGGTGAATATAATCAATAGCCTAGCTAATTACCAAAGATGGTTATCGGATATCACTTGAAGTCGTGTAATCACTTTTCAAAGAAGATTATTTGACCCTATGCATAGGTATCACGAATACCTCCTTGGGATACAACTAAGTGTTTGTTTTTGTTCTAGGCACAGATCAAAAACACTGCATTTCTATGTGTTTTTGTTTTCTGTGTGTTTTTTCATGCAATTTAGATCCCTATTTAGAAGGGATTTACTCAAAACCTAATCAATGGAATTAATGAGAGATTAATGACCAATTAATCTCTTCCATAATTATCCTCCATAATTTAGGAATTAATGGTTACATGACCAAATTAAATATATAGTCATTTAATGCAGTTAAATCTGTCACTTAAATAAGCAAAAGTTGTTACAAAACATTTAATGTAGTCAAACCTGCCACTTAAATGTTTGTAACCACCCATTTAATTCTAACCACTAAAAGAGTCAGGGAAAATCAGTGATTGGGTGTACACTCCATACCTCTAAATCAATTTTCAAGTATGATCAGATTCCCACAATTGCACTAAATTTCCAACGTAACATATATAGTAACGCGTAAACTAAGACAAATTTTGGCATGATACACTACATTGTCCACGTTACAAATCTCGCGACACTTAAATAAGCAAAGAGTATCTTATGTAACAAAAAACCATTTTAATGCAAGTCCCCCCAAAACCCCTGCCACTTAAAAAAAAGATGCTGTTTTTGTATACCAACCCCCCCATCTTAAATCAAACCACCAAAAAGAGTCCCCACGGGGAACCACAATCCAGTGGATTGGGATTGGGTAAACCACTCCATACCTCAAAATTCAATTGAATTTTCACAGCTATAGATTCATATTTCCCCACCAAAAAAATTTAGACGCACCCCAAATTATTCCAAACCGAAAACATATAATAAAGACAAAAACATAGCGTAATCACATAAAGAACAAATTTGGCATGATACACTAAACAACAACTTGATCCCCCCACTTTAATAAATTTAAACAATTTGAATTTAACAGTTTTACTTACTAATGAATAAACATCACAATTAAGTATTGTCCCCCCACCAATTATACTATTCAGTTTACTAATATTCATTTACAATTTTTAATTTTGTATTGGCCCGTTTTTTATTTGTTAGCCCCTTTTGTAGTTTTATAAGGTAAAAATGCCAAACTTAAAGATAGAATGTGTTACCGCCAGAAAAATTAAACATGAATGCCCCAAAACTGTGTAGGGTGGCATAGATGACACCCCCACCGGAAAAGGAGAAAATGGTATATTCTTTTTTGGTAATGAATGGTGGAAATGTCTCAAAAGAGAAAGCGTATGTAAGAAATTAAAAACCTGATGGCTTTACTTTTAGCCTTCTGTACATGGCAAAAGGATTTTTGTATGACCCCAATGCAAACCACCGTGAGGAAACCCGCCTAAAAGAGAATGTGGGGAAAAAAAAAAAATAAAAAATTCGGACATTTTTGAAAATCCTTTTCCCCCGTATTTGGGTTTTGCCAATTTCAAAACCCCCTTCCGGAGAAATATTTTCAAGGCATTAAAATCATTTTGCCCAAATCAAACACCCCAATAATTTTTTTTTCCAAACGGTCCGTGAAAATGAACCTGCATAAAAAAAAAGCCTTAAAGCCCCTAAATCGTAAAAAAACACCCGATGGTTATCATCATGTTTCCCTAGCTTCGTCATCCCCATTGTTACATTTTGCTCTTGTGGGTCCCCCATGGTGTACGGGTGGGTTTATAGCCCTAAGAAAACCCCAAACCCCCCTTAACTCGTTTTAGTATAATTGATTTTAAAATCTTTAAGGTATTTTTAAAGATCTTCCACAAAATCAAGATTTCCCGGTAAAAACCAAAAAACACTTGTCGCATCTTCCCCCCTTCTCCTATCCGAGCTTTTAAATTTGCCCAATTCTTGAATGTCTAAAACTTAAAGCAAACACCATCAGTCCCCCCAAACAATTTAAAAATTTAAGAGGATTGTTTTTTATTTCGGAACCAGCAATGTAAAAATAAAATTTACATTCCCCCCTTCCGAGTGTTTACGTTTCCTTGCAATACTTCAATTTTCCTTACTTTCCAACATCTCTATTTATCTCTTTATTTTGGCAATTTGATTCCAATTTGAAAATTACACACACCCAAGTAAATCCATACACAATACCCAGTCTCCCATCCTCGATTGCTTGTTCGTTTTTTCACTTGTGTCCGAATTAAATAAAATAACCATTTTAGCACCCCTTTAGGAAAACAGCCCTCGTCCCTGGTTTTTTAGTTGTTTAAACTTTCTTAGTATTGCTCAGTGTGGTTTAATGAATCTAAAAAAACCATTTCTCAACAATATTAAAAAACTAGCATTAACACAATAATCGCTTAAAATTACTAAGCTTGGAATATTTAAAACCAAATGGGGTTTTTATACCTCTTTCCCCCAGGCACAATGAAGGTAAAATGTCAACATTTGGCAACATAAAGAGAGTCTTTGTGTGTGTAGCATTTCCTTTTTTCAGGGTATCGGTCCGGAAATATCACTTTCCTTTCCCTTTTCCTTATCCGTAATCTTGGCTTCCAAATGCCCGTTTTTTTTTTTCCGTGAAAATCCTACAGTCAACACCGTTATCAAAACTCCCCCTATCGCCAAAAAATTTATAACCGATAATACGGCACCCAATAAACCCCAACAAACATGTATCGGTTAGAAATCACAGAAATTCACAAGTTTCGGAAAGTTTTCAATTAAGTGAATCCAAATTTTCCCCGATATGGAACCCAAAGCCTTACAGCTTATAGCCGAGAAACATTAACCTATAATAGCACAATAGACATCCATAAACCTTTATATTTAGAACTCCTAATGAAATCAACTAAAAATCCCTCACCACTTTAAAATAATAAAGATACCAATACCCGCCATGAAGGTTAAAAAAAATATATAATCAAATATAAGTGTTTCCATACAATTTTTAAATTGACCTATTCTCCATCCCTATTTAAGTGCCAACTCCCGGCAGTTTTATGAAACTAGAAATAGAAATTAAAAAGGAAACGAAAAACCCTTTGAGATTATTGAAGGTTTGAAAAGCCCTGGAATAGACAATAAAATTTTTCGATGTTTTGGGCCCCATTGGATCCTCGGCTACAAGAACAGTCCCCACCAAATCAAACTAATCACGAAATATGGGCTCGGGATGTTTGGGGCCGGGTTACTTATTTTTTAGTTGAACACATCACCCCTTGTAGCTCGGAGTCCTTAAAAAAAAAGAATAGAAGATATCGTACGCCCCTTATAATCAAGTTCCCCCTTGGGATCCCTGAAAAGGCCTATCCTAATGGGTTTTGGGTTCTCCCAACCATTATGAAATTTTATTTATTTCACCTGCTTCCCCCCAAATTATGTTTTGTTTGGCGTTAGGTTATTTTGGATATGTACCATTTTCAAATGGTAAAAATTAAGACATTGATGAAAATTTCAAAAGAATATTTTATTCGTTATAAGTTTTTTATGTTTTAACAAAAAAACCAAAGCGAGCACTTTAAGGAAAAGTCAGTAAATTTATGTAGAGAACTATGTTTCTAGCAATGCCATAGGAAGAAATTGTATGAACGACGGAAATTTTTTCTATCCACACTTCCAGAAAAAAAGAGAAACCTAACATAATTTAAACAGTTCCGATAATATGATCCTTAAACCTTCCACAAAATTATTTAAAGTGTGCCAAAAGTTTAAGAAAAATTTTTGCTAGAATCAAAATTTTCACGAATTCCCCACGTCAACGTTTTAAAAGGTTCCCTGACTAATTTCAAATGATAACCCAATTAAAAATCAGTATTTTAAAATTCCACATTTGCCAAATCTTTAGGAAATAGTGTTCTCAACATACATTTCATAGTGTAAATATTTCTTTTTTTAATAAACCGGACCCACCCTGCTTTGTTAGCAGAAACTTTTTTCGTGTTTGATTTATATTCAAATGTGGACTTCCCCCGCGATTACTATGGGTCAGACCTAATCAGTTCTAAGTGGAGTCCCCCTGTTTATTGCCCCCTTAAGAGGAGATTTTGATCAAAAAACTAACATTATTGTTGTAATGGAAGTTTTTGAGATTGAATATAGACAGAATGGGAAATGGGTTAATTATATGAAATTTCCTATCCCCCCCAAACCCAACCATTGGCAGTGTTAATGCCCCCAATATTTTTATCATGAATAAAATAAAAAAACTCCCAATAGGCTCCAACTTTAAACTCAGTACTTTTCCCCCCGAAGCATACCATATTTTAAAACACTATATAAAGGGACCACCAACCCAACACAACCCAACAAAATCACACCATGGCCAGTTTGGAATCTAAATAATTTAATATGTCAAATAGGCCACCAAGTAATTTTCCACCACAAGATCTTTCCCGTTAAAGGTGGGTTTTGCTTAAAGAGCTCATCTCATCCCCCCCAACAAACAAAAAAATATAAGGAACCACTAAAGGAAAGAAAATCTTTAATTAAATACTGAGTAAACACCAATATTTTGGGGGTGATGAGAATGATTTTTTTTGAGATCAAAAAAGGAAATAAGCAATATGACAAGTAATATCCAATTGGGGTGGATTGGAATAGGCCCCCTATTATGAATCTAGCTTCCCTACTTTCAACTGGTTTGATAAGTGATTTTTAATTTTTTTTTATTTGCCGAAACCGTCCCATTTCACCATGTCCCACCCGGAATAGAAGCCCTGGTATGAAGTTGATTAACCATCCTAAATAACCACGTTCCATATTTCTAGGCCCCCATTTTTCCCTCCCCAGCTTTTTTGGCTTTTCAGCCATACCCCCAAATTTAGTAACAAGTCAAACTATTACCCCCAACTTCCCCCCCACCACCACACTCATTTCCAAACACCTACCCCACTTACACACTAGAGGCCATCACACCCCACCAACAAGTTAAAATTGTCACCTAACCTACTCCATGCTCGAAGATTTAATATAAAACCTCATTTCCCTTCATATCATTATCATATTATATTATTTACCTATCACTAACAGAGTAGACGCGTGAATCTGACCAACTCATAATAAGCCCATCTAAACACCCCAAACATCCAGAGTGCAGTCTAATCAAGAAAAAATTGGCGAGTTTGCGCACTACAACTACTTTAGTAATTAAAAGCAATTAACCCATAAGTTCCCAATACCACAATGCTAGCAACACACCTAATTGGCCCCCCCCCCCAACACATTCCCGTTCTCATACAAAACCTAATAATAGCATACATATTTAAAACACTATATAAGGACCACAACCTCAAACACCCCAGCAAAATCAACCATGGCTTGATCTAAATATGTAAATGTAAAATAGGCCAAGTATTTCAACACAAGATTCTTAAAGGTTTGCTAGATCATCTATCCACACAAATATATAGACATAAGAAGATATTAATTAATACTGTACCATATTTGGTGATGATGTGATGATCAAAAGGAAGAGCATATGAAGTAATATCATGGGTGATTGGAATAGGCTTTGATCTAGCTTCCTTCACTGTTTTTGCAAACTCTTTCATGTCACCCGATAGAAGCTTGTATGAGTTACCATTATACCCTTCATTTCTTAGCCATTTCTCCAGCTTTTTTGGCTTCAGCCATACCCAATTTAGTAAGGTCCATCCCCACCTCACTATCACTACTACAACAATGGTGATCACAAGTTTACCTATTGTTTCCATCTTTTTTTCCTAGAGAGTAAATGAATAAGATTACTAATTAAGGAGTAATAGATAATTGTTGACTTTTATAAGATCCATATTCCATACAATGCTAGCAAGACTTGTCAACATTCTTTGTTCTATAATTGATTGATGTTATCATATAAAGAAAAAGAGAACCACTGATACTACTTTTCAAATTTTCAGCCATGACATACCCCATGAGTCCATGACCATGTCATGTCATATTGTCACATGTGAAAAGAAACTTGTTATGTAAAGCTACTTCTTTGTGGGCTTTTTAGCTTTTGGGCTTTTAGATCATCAACATGATGGTTTCTAGATGTTTAAAACTAGGTGAGCAGAAAAACCGGAAAACCGAATAGACCGAAAATCGAAACCGAATCGAAAACAACCGAATCAAACTAATAACCGAACCGAATTGGCCAAAACCGAACCGAATAAGGTTAGATATGAGTTTGACAATTAGAACCGAAAATCGAATTCATATAAATATATATATATATATATATATATATATATATATATATATATATATATATATATAAATATCATTAATATTTTATCCTAATATAAAAAAACATTTTTTATGCTTGAAATAATTTTTTATTTGCAAAATATCCATGTAATTATTAATTTTTTTTTTAAATCAATAGTGAAATTCGAGCTATTCGGGTCAACCCAAGAACCGAACCGAATTCACATTCGGTTTTCGATTCGGTTCGATTAAATTCTAGTTCGGTTCAGTTCGGTTTTCGGGTTGACCAAAAAAAATTAACCAAAAACTAACCGAACCGAATTAACCGAACAACCCGAACTGAACCGATCAACACCCCTAATATTTTAACTGAAAAAAAAAATCGTAGATAAAAGAAAATACTCGAAACGAAATATCATATCTAAACATATCTATATCTGTCAAGCATATAGAAGCAAACTTCCAACATCATGAATTATTATTTCAAAAGATACAATAATTATGTTATTTTCAAGTATCGTGTTCCTGAGTTTGTAGTGTAAACAGACAACTATGATATTTTACGTAGAATCAAGTGAGCACCAAATTGGGGTGGTATGGTGAACACAGGAAAAGGCGAATGTTTGTAAGACGGTGAAAGCTCAAAGGAGAAATGCTGCAGAATCAATGCTATGGCCACTTTTGCTTCCGTAATGGCAAAGTTTTGTCCAATGCAAACACGAGGACCACTAGAGAACGGGAAAAATGGACTTGATCCTTTGCCTTTTGTTGCATTTATGACTCCTTCCGAGAACCTGTCAGGTTTAAACTCATTGGCGTCATCACCCCATATTTCACGGTCGTGATGAACATGTATCATCGCTAAGGCTAAATGCACACCCGGTGGTATCATCATGTTTCCTAGCTTTGTCTCCTTAGAAGTTGCTCTTGTTATCATGATCACAGGTGTGTATAACCTAAGAACCTCATTTAGTATCATTGTTAAAATCTTGAGGTTCTTAAGACCTTCAAAATCAAGTTCCCCGGTACCAAAAACTTGTAGGATCTCATCTCGAGCTTTAATTTGCCATTCTTGATGTAAACTCAAACAAACCATAGTGTACACAATCAAATTTGAAGTTGTTTCAGATCCAGCAATGTAAAACAACTTACATTCTTCTACCACATCTTCCATACTCATTCCAACTCCATCCTCTTCAATCTCTTTTGAATTTGATTCTAGCAAAATTCCAAGCAAGTCATCACAATGACTAGCTTCTCCCATCTCGATTGCTTTCTTCTTCTTGTCAATTATGCCCCTTAGCACGGTTTGAAGCTCAACGCGGTTCTCTTCAAATTTCTTGTTTGCTTTGGTGGGTATGAATCTACATGTGAAAAAACAATTCTATAGAGATTAGTAGGGGGATGAATGAATGGCTACATGCAACAAATTAATGATCAATTCTTTAACAGTGTGGGGCATAGATACAAAGATGGCCCATACATGGACATATGTAAGATGTAAGAAGACTAGATTGTACCTTCTTCCAGGAAGATGAAGTATAAACAACATCTGGAATATAAGATCAATTTGTTCTTTCTGTATTCTGAATATTTTCTTTCCTTCTTCGTAATTGCTACCGAATGCCGTCCGTGAAATTACATCACCAGCCAAATTATCGATATCAGGCCATACATCAACGTCAGTTGAACCTGTTTTTGCAGTTAGCAGCTCCCATTTGTGGACCATATCATTACAACTCGAGCCAATAGCCGAGAACATGATCTATGCACACGTCAGTGTATAGATTGCTTTAGATCATGATAAACAAAATTTGTCTTCTGGTTACTAATAAAACCTTTTTTTAGTCACATTTTACATATGTATTATCTGTAATTTAATTCTAAAAAAGGATTATCAATATCAGCTGTCGATTTTTTCTCCTCTAATGAAATTAGTGGAATTAAAAGACACCAACCTTGAGATTTTGAAGATTAAAAGCTGGAGTGATTATTTTTCTATGTTTTATCCATTTGTGACCCTCTGCGACAACAAGTCCGCCAACGATGCTATCACGAAATGGCTCAGGATGTGGTTTATGAAACTCATCTGGTCTTAATAATATCTCTTTGATCAACTCTGGATCTCTGATATACATCCTTGGGTTTGGCCCCAACCAGATAAATGATTTTTCACCTGCCAAACAAAGTTTTGGTTGAAATGGTCAAGTGTTTATACAAGTATTTACAAAGTTGCAAGCTCTATCTGATGATCATAAGTTTGTATCCTAAATAATCACGATACGAATCTTAAGATTTAAACACCCCATCAAGAGTCAACCATATAGTATGATCAAAACTAATAAAATAAAATATAAAGTAAATAGAGTTGATACCATATTTGGTGATGATATGATGATCAAAGGGGAGAGCATATGAAGTGATATCATGGGTGATTGAACTAGGCTTTGATCTACCTTCCTTCGCCATTGTTGCAAGCTCAATCATGTCACCAAATAGAAGTTTGTATGAATTACCATTATACCCTTCATTTCTAAGCCACTTCTCTAGCTTCTTTGGCTTCAACCATACCCAGTTTAGTACTTTCCATCCATACCTCACTACTACTACTACAACAATGGTGATCACAAGTTTAGTAAAGGTTTCCATTATTTTCTTTCTAAAGAGAGTGAGTGAGTAAGATTACTAATTAGGAACGTTGACTTTTATAACATTTATGCGATGCTATCAATACTTTTTTTTTTTTGCTATATGGGTTTTTTTTTAAATGACATTGTTTAATGCAATCTAAAGTTGTACGTTTATGACTATGTCCATTATTTTAAAGTTGAATCGGTACTTTTGTAATATATTTTTCCTCTTATTTTGTGCCAAAAATTATAAAATAAAAAAAATGCCGGCCCCAAAGTGGGAGCCCAGGCCCAAAGTGAAAGCCCATTGTACCGTAGAAGCACTGTAGCTTCTACTGTACAATGGTAAATGTATGATTTATAATATAACTGTCATATGCATCCAAAAACCGACTAGGCTCGCATTGCGGGCGTACCATTTTAAATCGTGTGTATTTGTTATGAAAAATTAATTAAATGCGACGCTATTTATACATACCACAATATATAAATTTTCGGCAAGAAAAGAAAAATAGAGTCGGAGCGTGAATCATTAAAAATAATAATACTTCATCCGTCCCTAAATAAATGTTCACTGTTGACTTTTAAAGTCTTTTTCAATCAACTTTGACCTTAAATTATTTTGATTGTGTTATATAATACATAATGAAAATTATATCAATGAAAATACATTTAAAACTCAATCCATTCATATATTTTGCATCAAATATTATATAACACAAAAAGAAATAGTTAAGGTCAAAATTGCAAAAGAATGACTTTGAAAGTCAATAGTGGACACTTATTTAGGGACGGATGGAGTAGAAAGTTAAAAAGGTGGTGTTTAGTTGTAGAAAAAATTTCATATTTTCCTATTTTTAAATTTCTAGAGAAGTTAATGGTTTTTCTTCTCTAGAGAAAAGTTAAAAATTTTGAAAACCCGTTTAGATGAGAGTTGTATTTTTCTTTTTTAAAACATAAAAAAATGTTTAGATTAAACTATTTTTAATCATTTTTCTTTTCACATTCAATTTTTGTATTTCATATCAGCTCCTTGTATACGATTATAAAAGCATAAAACATAAAATACAAATAAAATTAATAAAAACTAACTACAACCAAAAACATATATTTAATTTGCAGTATACTCGAAATTAACACTACTATACTATAAGCTATATACTCGAAATTAACACTACTATACTAAAAGTCAATGATGCTCTATGTAGTAACCGAAATGATTCATTAACCGTTTTTATTCGGTTTCGTACGTTTTTGTACCTTTCATACGTCTTGTACGTTTTGTACTTTTTAGTACGTTTTATACGTTTTTCAACGATTTTTTTATGTTTTTGTACGTTTATTTATGTTTAGAACGTCTCATACAGTTTCGTCCATTTTCGTACGCTCTTCCATTTTCTTTGGCCTTCGTCCGTTTTTGTACGTTTCGTCTGTTTTCATACGTTTTCTTCCGTTTTGTCTTTCGGTTTCATACACTTTTGTCCATTTTCGTCCGTTTTTCTTCGTTTTTGTACGTTTTCATATGTTTTGTTACCATTGCATACGTTTTCGTCCGTTTTTGTACGTTTTCGTCCATTTTCATACGTTTTCGTCCGTTTTCATGCGTTTTCGTCCGTTTACGTACGTTTTATTCCGTTTTTATCCGTTTTCGTACGTACTAAAATGGAAAAAAACGTACGAAAATGTGGGAAACGTATAAAAACGAACAAAAGCATACATAAACGTAAAAAACGTATAAAATCAAAGAAAAACGGACGAAGCGTACGAAAACAAAAGAAAACGGAGAAAACGTATGAAAACGTACAAAAACGTGCAAAAACATACAAAAACGTATGAAAACAGACGAAAACGTATGATTAATGGACAAAAACGTAAGAAAACATAAGAGAATGTATGAAAACGGACAAAAACGTATGAAAATGTAAGAAAACGTATGAAAACGTACAAAACAAAGCAAAATGTACAAAAACAGACAAAAACATTCTAAAAAGGAAGAAAATAGATGAAAATGTATAAAAACGTAAAAATACGAGAAAACGGACGAAAACGTACAAAAATGGACGAAAACGTACAAAAACATACAAAACGGAGAAAAACAGACGAAAACGTATGAAAACGTGCAAAAAGTGCCAAAACGTACAAAAACAGACAAAACGTGCAACAACGTACATAAACGGAGAAAAACAGATGAAAACGGACGGAACATATGAAAACAGACGAAAACGTACGAAAACGAAGAAAAACGGACAACGGACGAAAACGTATAAAAGCGTACAGAAAACGTATAAAAACGGATGAAAACGTACAAAAACGTAAAAACGGTGGCGGTGATAGGAGGTCGAAGATGGAAGGTGAAGATAGGGTTAGAATGATATTGGGAACTCTTAGAGAAAATAAATAGAGAAAGGTAAAATGAGATTTTCTGTTTTTCTATTTTTAATTGGAAAATGAGAATTTCATTTTTTTTTTGAAAATATTAAAAAAAATGTGCAACTAAACAGATTTTCAATTTTTCCATTTTCAGATGAAAAATTTCCTGGAAAAATAGGATATTTTTCCCAACTAAACACACCCTAAATATTCTCAAAAGATTATATCGAGAATCCTTGACGCTTGTTGACTATACACTTTCAAAGTCTTCAATTTTTATGGCCTTGTGTTCAGCTTTCATATTCTCCAGCAACTTATCCATGTTTAGAGTATGGACATGGATAAGTTGGTCAAGAATAGGCATGTTGTGCTTCTTTTACGGTTCACCAGCTGATGCTTCGCACACGAATAAGCTGCTCGATAATAGGTATGTCGTGGCTCCAAGGACATCAACATAACTTAACTCGACTTTGAAGGTTTCAGATTGATAATGATGACACATGCTTATAAAACCCCCTCGTTTTCAGGGTTCATGTTTTTGTTGTTTTTGAGAAATTTAAACCATTGTCAGTGTTGCGGAAGAAAACCACAACCCTTTGGTCATGATGGAAGGATTTAGTAGATCCTGAAAGCAAACAATAATAGTCAATTGAGATATTATATGGCATAGATACAAAACAGACAATTTTGTAAATGTGCAAGTAGGGAGGATGCAAGAAATGATAGACGCGAAATGATTATCACGCAAACAATCGAAAAGCTGCATTAAAGAAAGTTATTAACTATATTTTAAAGAATATCAATATAAATAGTATATACCAAAATCACAAGACAGTTAGAAAATCAAAAATAACATGTTGGAATTTGGTGAGTGATTTTGTAATTTGATGAAAATTAGAACATAATAACCAAGACATATAAAGTGGTGATTCTAAACAGTCGACGCACCTTTAAGTCTTAAAGTTTTCATTAACAATGATCGTTGACAGAACCCAAAAGATAAGCGTTCCTGTTTGAGCTAACACCTTCCAAGACAATAGTGAGTCCGAGTTTGTTTCGTGACAGAATATCTTATGATCATAAACAGAAGGCAATTCAATGTCGTATGTTTCGTGAACTAGATCAAAAAAATTTGTCATATACCTTTTCCGTTAATTATAAAATCATTTATAAATGTAAGTTGTTATAAAAATGCATTAAAACAACCAAATTATGCACACAAATCTACAAATAAATTGACATAAAAAGCACCCCTAACTATTTCTACAGAAGCATGTACCGAAATTGGACGAATTTCCTGTAGCGCATAATAAAATACAAAAGTAACGTCATTGTTTGTGACATTCAGTGTTCAGCCCAAAAGAGATACACGGTGCATATGGTAGTTGATATTACTATCATAGGTAAATTGGTTCTTCCTTGTCAGCTGATGCGTAATTTCTTTTAAATAAAAACTACGTCAGGTTTTACATATATAAAACCCTAACTACCACGACTATTCCTACGCACTAAAGAGCAGTGTACCCTATCGTGTATTGGTAAGTACGGGTGTCGGCCCAAAGAACGGTTTGTGTCTCTAATTGTCTAACTGATTTTATTTATTCTACCTAATAAAGCAGGAAAGAAAACATGGTTGATTTTTAGATTATTGCTGACTATTTTGGTGGTATCGAAAAAGGGATTGGAATAGTGGTGAAAAACTAGAAAGGAAGAACGCAATTAATTACTATGATCCCTAGTGTAATGTCTTGTCGCAATCTTAAATGGGGACTAAACTCATTAGGTCCAATTGGGTAGTTGAAACCTAACCTATGTCTACTGAGTGGAATGGACTCGCAGGGAGAATTAACCTATTCTCAGTATACAGTTATTAAGATTTAATTTAACTTATAAGATACGCTTATTCTAACAAGAGGTCTCCTTATTAGCTCGTTCTCCTAACCAAGAATTAATGCTAAGGGTTCTTCCTTATTGGTAGAACAGTTACGAGTGTTGGTCACTCAATTGCAATCAATCGCGTGCACAAGGTTTGGGATTCACCTTATACACACTTTTAGTGCGCGCTCAACCTTATATCAAAACCTAACAGGGAGTCCAAGGATTTCAAAGTGCACTATATAAATTAATAAAGAAAACGATAAAACAACGAGATCATAACATAATAATCAATTATTAATTAAAATAATTAAATGCCAAGAATAAATAATAAAACATAACTAATAAAAATAACATCAACAATTATATGGATTGATCCAATAAGCCAAAATAATATAATTAAATTGACCACAAAAAGTTAAAGTATAATTACAAGTTGTGCGAAATTAATGCTCTCGATCTCCTAGTCGAACGCCATAGCAAACCCCGAACGGTTTGCCCTATACCTACTGTCAAAATAGCCTTAACTCCTTTTCTCTTTTGGCGGCTCACTCCACACGTCAGAATGTCTCAAAAGAATGAGATATCATTCCCTACTTATATTAGAAGTAACTTTGCATATTTGACGAGTATAGCCCTTGTAATTCCATTAGAAAGTGTAATCATTAATAAAACTTTGTCCCTTTTATGCAACTTCAGCCCCTGTGATTTTACGGCGTAACACAATACATGGTTACGCCGTAACATTCTTGACACGGCTTTTCTTCTTTATGTGATAATTTCAGTTACGGCGTAATAAATAATCACGTTGCGCCGTAACCCTTAGTCGGCAACAATATAATTTCCATAATAAAATATTACGGCGTAACTAAATATAACGTTACGCCGTAAAGCCTCGTCAGCACCGAATCTTCGTATTAATTAAGTGATTGTCTTCAAAGCATCCAAATCTTCGTGATAAATAACTGATTACGGCGTAACCCAAAGACGTTTACGCTGTAATTTCTTCGTCAGCAACGTTACGGCGTAACCAATGTGTCAATTACGCCGTAACACATGAGTAATGCGGATTTTGATATAAAAAGTCGTTTTTCCGCGTCTTTTCCGTTCCATTGCCAAAGTTACCTAAAATACAAAATATAAGCGAATTAAGTACCAAAACGATATAAAGCAATGCAATAAACGTGGGATTTTGATATGAAAAAGTATTAAATATTTGATGTTATCAAATATCCCCTCACTTGACTTCTACTTGCCCTCAAGTAGAACCTTTTAAATAATTTTTAAAAAGATATCTCCCTAGTTATCTAGGAAGATATGAAGTTAAAAATTACTTATGCTAGAAAATTCCAAATCGAACACCTCACGAAAGGAAAAATGAATCACACTCATACTCTCACTAATCTATGTGTTTCATTTTTGGTGATCACTCAACTGCTCAGTCATGGCGAGTATTCTATTATAAGCTTAGCCAGGATACTAAGCTTCACCACTAGAGTTTAGATGAAACTGTTTAAAACAGCAAATGGGTTGACACAACACAAAGGCTTATGGGGTTTTGATCATTTAAACAATCTTTCACCCAAAGTGCCAAACCAACAAGGTGGTTGAATTACACATACATGGCCGTAACGACGGAATAGATATGCGTGATTCGATCTCATCCTCGTTCGTGTTTAACAACGGGTTAGGATAAAGAATAATATAGGGTAGGATAAAGACATGAGATGCACATTTAATTATTGTTAAATAAAAACACAAAACAAATAGTTTCCTAAGTCCATAATCTCCCCGTCACTAGTCGCATTCAAATCCTATAAGGTAAAAACGAGGGTCAAGAGTCAAGGGGTCTTCACAATACACGAGTTAATGCGAATAAATGTATTGTATGCATTTAACTCGGCCTTATATTATCAAAGATTAATGTGCTAGAAATTTTGAAATTTAGGCAAAATAGCACATAATCTCACCAAATACCTCATTTCTATCTTCCTTCCCCCCCCCCCCACTTGAGTTTTACAATGTTCTCCATTTACAATAAACTTAATAATAGAAAGAGAATAGAACTACTCGTTTTTAGAAAGACGAAATCAACGCCCTAGGAACAAGGCCGAAGTACTATCACTATACGACATATAAGCTTACTAATAAACACTTGTTTGCATGCTCTTTATTTTTTTATGCAATACAAGGATACAATAAATCACAATACAGACACATATATACATGAGCGTCCCCCCACTTGGGATCAATTGTATTCAAAACCCGTCTTTTCTTCAAATACCCTCTATCCTAACCCAAAACTTCCACCGGAGAAACCCAAAATTAACCAGCAACTCCCTGATCATGGACTAAGAAACTACAGGGTAGGCTAAGGCGATAGGTGTAACGAAACAACATATATTGGGTTACAAAATGAAAGGAAAGGCTCAACAGGTTGTACTAGGGGTATCTTGCACTAAAGATGAGTGCAACAATGGGTTTAACAGGGAGGTTGACTAATCAGTGTGAAAAGCCAATATACACAAACATAACATGGATGGGATATTTGGGGTTAATCCTAAAATTGCCTTTTATCATAGCTACACCGATTACACTAAGTGCAATGCTTATTATTATGGTCTCGAAAAGATATACAGGCCAAGTTCTAAAGTCTACTACAGCCATCGGCACACATATTTTTATTGGATTTATGTATAAGGGGAAAACGAAAAGGCTTATCCTCACACAATTGAATTATATGGTAGGTGTGCTCAGTATAGTATTAACTAGTTAAGTAATAAAAAACATGTCAAAATTTTATTAATGAAACATTTTTCAAAATAAACTAGAAAAATAAAGGCAAGTATAATCAAATGGATGTTTATTTCTAATCCTTTCCCCCCACTTGAGTCAAACATATGCATATAAAATTTAAATAGGAAGGGTTAGAAATGGAACGGATTACTCCCCTGGATTTGCTTGGTGATAAGAAGAGACATCATGCTCTAAGAAATGCTCCAAGTCTTCTTCATCCATCATCACAAGCAACTTCTTCATCATCCTGAATAACATTCAACCAGGATGGTTCGGGATGTTTCCTTGCAGCTTGATTAGTATCCTAGCACCTCGTCCTGTGCATTCCCTGTATAACTGCAAGAAAGACTAATACCAAAAGCATAAACCTGGATAAAAGCACAATAGCACAAAATATACAAAACCTAACATATGTCTACTGAGTGGAATGGATTAGCAGGGAGAATTAACCTATTCTCAGTATACACTTATTAAGATTTAATCTATCTATAACCTATATAAAACACGCTTTTGAAAAACTAATCTTGACCCAAATAATCTAGAGAATGACACGTGTAAAAACAAAAATAATCAACGGCTGAAAACATATAACAAAACCCTCCCAGAAATTAACGAAAATCATTAATGCAGAACTCTTAACCGAAAATCATTAATGTTAAAAAATATAGGAAAGTTTGAGCAACATTAATGTTGAAAGAATTTAAACAAAACTCTTTTTGACACGTACCTGTCTTCACCATCTCATTAATTGAGTCAACGAGGTAATTACATAAAGTCTTAACGGAATATTATTAATGTACAAAATTATAGGAACTTTTTTGAAAAACATTAATGTTCAAACATAAAACCGAAAATCTTTTTGACATATTTTTCAAACATTCCTTTTTTTATAATCAGTTTTAATGATAAAATCATTTCTAAAGTTATCTACTAAATTTGAACTAATTCAAATCAACCATAACTTATGTAAATTATAGCCAATAGTTCAAACAATAAAACACAATAGCAAACAAGTATCAAAATGCCAATGTTTTTTCTAATAATACCTTAAAACTCGCCGCCCAACGGGCGGGCCTTGAATCTAGTTTAACTTATAAGATACGCTTATTCTAATAGGAGGTCTCCTTATTAGCTCGTTCTCCTAACCAAGAATTAATGCTAAGGGTTCTTCCTTATTGGTCGAACAATTACGAGTGCTGGTCACTCTATTGTAATCAATCGCGCACACAAGGTTTGGGATTCACCTTATACACACTTTTAGTACGCGCTCAACCTTATATCAAAACCTAACAGGGAGTCCAAAGATTTCAAAGTGCGCTATATAAATTAACAAAGAAAACGATAAAACAACGAGATCATAACATAATAATCAATAGATAATTAAAATAATTAAATGCCAAGAACAAATAATAAAACATAACTAATAAAAATAACATCAACAATTATATGAATGTATCCAATAAGCCAAAATAATATTATTAAATTGACCACAAAAAGTTAAAGTATAATTACAAGTTGTGCGAAATTAATACTCTCGATCCCCTAGTCGAACGCCATGACAAACCTAGCCTTAACTCCTTTTCTCTTTTGGCGGCTCACTCCACACGTCAGAATGTCTCAAAAGAATGAGATATCATTCTCTATTTATATTAGAAAGTAACTTTGCATATTTGACGAGTATAACCCTTGTAATTCCATTAGAAAGTGTAATAATTAATGAAACTTCGTCCCTTTTGCACAACTTCAGTCCCTGGGATTTTACAACGTAACACAATACATGGTTACGCCGTAACATTCTTGACACGGCTTTCCTTCTTTATGTGATAATTTCGGTTACGGCGTAATAAATAATCACGTTGTGCCGTAACCCTTAGTCGGCAACAATATAATTTCCATAATAAAAGATTACGGCGTAACTAAATATAATGTTACGCCGTAAAGCGTCGCCAGCACCGAATCTTCGTATTAATTAAGTGATTGTCTTCAAATCATCTAAATCTTCGTGATAAATAACTGATTACGGCGTAACCCAAAGACGTTTACGCCGTAATTTCTTCGTCAGCAACGTTACGGTGTAACCAATGTGTTAATTACGCCGTAACACATGAATAATGCGGATTTTGATATAATAAGCCGTTTTTCCGCGTCTTTTTTGCTCCATTGCCAAAATTACCTAAAATACAAAATATAAGCAAATTAAGTACCAAAACGATATAAAGCAATGCAATAAACGTGGGATTTTGATATGAAAAAGTATTAAATATTTGATGTTATCATCAGCATTACTCTCAAGTTGGAGGATTCCACATGTGTCCTAGTTTGCTGAGTGTATTTTTTAAGTCGAACACTCGACGTCACACCTTTGTTACATTCTTAAAGAACAGACTTGAAAAATCATGACAAGCAAGTAAAAGACAACTTATAACACTTATAAAATCAATTAGCAATTATTACCACAGGTCGTACCACTTATACTTATCATAGATTATATACACCTTATGCACAACATATAGCAAATGACCACAACTTATAGCATTCGTTACTACAACTCATAACAAAAAAATCACATCTTGCATAAATTTGGACACAAAATATTTGTGCATTAGCTTAGATATCGTACTGGCTATAAAACATGATTGCATTTTATGCCATCCAATTTTTTCCATGCCAGAATTGCACCTCATCGGGTGACCGAATCATCACAGATTCACAGCCATGCAAATATTATCCAAATTGTCTTTTTATACATTTTCGTCCATCCGCGATCGTTACCAGAAATCATATAGTCAATCACATCTGAATTCAAACCCATAATACAATAACATTTATGGTCACATGTCATAAAAAATAGCAGGTAAATTTGGACTCAAAATATTTATGCATTGGCATACAATTATTTGCTATGCCAGAATTGCAGCTAATCGGGTGATTGAATCATCACAACCAACCAAGTATTATCCAAATTATATTTTTATACATTTGTCGACTCCCCTCACTCGTTACAAGAAATCATAGACTCAAACACATCTGGTTCAAACCCATAATACAATACCACGTATGGTCCATACATTTCAAATATTTGTGCATTGGCTCAAATATTATATTGGCTATACAACACGGTTGCATTTTTGACTATTTTATTTTATCTATCACACTATTTTTTTCCTTTTTGCTTAAAAAATTACTTTTATGCTTAAAACAACAGAAATCTAGTTTTTGATAAAAACCGATTGGTAATTGCTTTTTTAAATGCTTTTTAGAAAACAATTATACTATATATTTAAAACCCAAGATCGTAATCCCAAGGCGTTTTAAATAATGCATTTAATGACGAAATCCGGCCGACCCAATTACCTACTTTTACTACTTTACCTAGGTCTCCTGGGTTATATGCCTTCCAACCCAAATACGTGCCACTCTAGCAACAAAATGGGCCAGCTGTCCCTCCCATACAATAACTCAGATTCTCTTTCATATCACTTTAACCCACCGTCTCTCCCTCAAAAATCTCCCATCGTTTCTCCCTCAAAAATCTGGCCGGCGAGTGATCCACACACTTCAAGTTCAGCTTCCACTTCATATCTTTTTACACACACATAAGAAGAAATTAAAGATTCGCAAGGGGGGTTTAAAAAAAAAAAAAAAACAAAGTTCAGTTTTTCCATATACAAGAATAGTATTATTACTCTTAGATCCAATCAACTTTCATAGGTTCATTTATCGTACGCACTTATGAATTTTGGTTGAAGATGCGACTGCGGGCGGCGAAGTACCGGCGGCCGTTAAGCGGCGGTGGTCATTTTGGATTTGGGTGGTTGTTGGTTTGTTGTGTGCTACAGAATCAAGAGTATAAACATCAAGTTTAACATCCCGTATTTGTATGATTATTATTAGCCTCGTACTTTTAGAAAAGTTTTGATTTTTATTATCTGCAATTGCATTTTTCATATGGGCTTTTTTTTACAATGTGGAAAAAGTTATGGGCTTTGCGTTTTTGTACAAAATTATAGATTTACATTGTCGTGATGGAATGATTCACCATGTAGGAAGGCTTATTGTTAAGATGGTGGCAATCTAATTTAGATTATTGCATAGTGCTATGTGAAATTGAATGCATTGGGTAACTGTTTAGATAATCAAAGATCCTTTTTTCATGATTAAATAAACGGTTTTTGTTTTCTTGATTCGAAGTGTTTAAATTGAAGCTAAGCATTTTTTTTCAAAATGTTGTACCTGCAAAATGAACCAACAATAATGTCACAAAGCAGGAGCCTCATAGTATCATTCATGTTCTTGACGACATTATACTTTCTGACCCAAAGGTAAATTTTAGAAGTTTGGTTGGCGATTTTGCCTGATTTTATAAGCACATTTCATAGGATTAAGTGAAATAATTTTAGTATAGTTATGTTGGTTAGTCGCTAGTATATACAATCACGAGTTGATTTGAGAGGTTACAAGTTCATGTGATAATGAAGTGTAAAAGGGTATAAGCCGTTTTTCAGGACGTGTCGGGATGGGTCAAGTCTGGGGTTGAAGACGTCGTCGGTTGGGGAGATTAAGGATTAGTATATGTTATCACAACTAAGATGGAATACTATTGTCACATGTTTTGAGGCTAATGTTTTAGTATAACTTCTATAATTAGGTGTTACATTCTTTTATATTCGTTTAGGTTTTTAATATCATTATTAGTGTACAACGAAAAATACTTATTATTATTGTTAGCCTTAATTATATTAAGTCAAACAAGAATGTTATTGGTCTTATAAAGTCAAATTGGGTCTTGTAAAGTAATAGGCTAGTCGGGTTCAACGGGCTTGGATTGAAATCTAATATTGTCCGTGTTTCGAGCTCAAATCCCAAGATATGCCAAGCTCGGCCCAAGTAGAAAAGCCCATACGCCTACATGTTGGCTAGGGGTATAAAAGAAACCCTCTCCACACATGGAGTGTAACACCCCAAAAATCATGTAGCAGCGGAATGGTAACAATGGGGTGCTACGTCAAAGTACAACAATCAAGATATAGGAAACGACCTTAAATGGAAATTTTAAGATAAGATTTCATTCGATACCATAGCAAAATATCAGAGTTCATACATTAGGTCCCATATATTTTAAAAGTCATAAACATTTCCACATGCGTTTTTAATTAAACAAAAGCTTCATACTACCAAAAGGTGACTTAAGTTTTTATAGATAAAAGTTGCATCGAATTTAAATAAACACAGAATCCATCTTCATTGATATCCATCACGGCTCCCATCCAAGCTTATACCTTAGGACCTGAAATTAAACATGCTAAAAGTCAACACAAAGGTTGAATGAATCCATAGGTTTGTCGGTAAAAGAGTGGACCACAAGATTTAAGTAATAGTAGACCATGAATCATATTCAGTAGTCTAAAAACAGGTATTATTGCACTAAGCTCATGACACCGAACCTTAACACGTAATAAGTAATCGTAATATATGCCCCACGCAGTAAAAAGGATGATGCCAAACAACCAACGTATTATTCAAATGTTAAATGCACCATGAGTCAACTTGTGACCCCAAAGAAAGGTGGGGATTGTCAGTCCCGATAGATCTATCCACAACACTCGCGCTTACTAATATAGCAACTCACGGTTCATGATAAAAGGGGACTTAGTGGCAAGGGTACTTAGGCAATAATATGATCACGAAATAGCATACAGTTTTAAAACACTTGTGTCCGTAGTAAAACAAGCATGTAATTCCACCCCGTAGAGTTTGTAAAACAAGTAGATAGAAATGGGGCTATGAACTCACCTCGAGTGAATGGTAATCAACAAGTATTCACAATAGAAAAATGCGTCACGAAGGAATCCGAAGGCAACCTAATCCAATATAGGTCGTATAAGTACTAAACACTTTGATTATTTATAGGTCGTATAGCTCATCATACTATCGTTCGGGCTATCATAATTAAGAGGTCATGTAGTGACGTATGAGGAGCTAGGACACTTTAAATCGTAAATCCAACAACTCGTCGATACGCCACCCCGAAGAGGCCTCATTATGAAACTCCCTAGTAATATAGTACTTTGATTAACTAATACCACATATAATTCTATATAGCTACATCACCATCTAATCGTTTTAGTGAAATCATATTTATAAAGTAAAAACGTTTATAAGTATACTTTAGTAAAACTGGCGTAACTTTCTCGTTTTAAGTCCGTTTCTTTCGTTTCTTACGTCCACGCCTTCGTATTAAGACGAGTTATCAAAATATAACATTTTCAAAATTTGAGTTTTTCTGATGAATAGTGATTTTACTGTTCATAACAGTTATATATTTATTTTTATAGATTTAGTTATCGTAAATCTCGTAAATGTCGTAACTTATTCGTTTTAACTCCGTTTTTAGCGATTCTTTCGAGTACGTTCTCGTATTTAAAAGTTTTATCATATTAATGATGTTTTAAAAATATAAGTTTCTGTGGTGAATAGTAATTTTTATAAAAATAGTTTTATAAAAGTATATATTTAACGTAAACTTGAAATCGTCGTATCTTTTTCGTTATAAATCGGTTTTTCGAGTTTCTTATCATTTTGGAATCGTCATGAGAAATCGGTTTTTTTTGAGTTTCTTCCTTTTTGGTTCGCATGAAGTGTATAGAATTTCTAAATCCATAAAGTGGTCCTGTTATCATACACGATCAAAAACATCCCTATATATCTTTGGGGTCTTTATTTATATAACTTTGTTTTTATATACTTTTTACTACAAGTTTACACTTGAACTTTTTTTATACTTAAAACCAAGAGTGTACAACACCGTATAAATCCATTTTACATGATTTTTACCAAAATCATAGCATGATGCAAAAGGGTACAAAATAATAATCACAAAGAAACTCTTTTTACATGTTTAAAAGTATCCTAGTGGTGATTTTACTACATAGAACACATAAACACATAAAATGATAAATGTAAAGACATAAAGGGTTTTAGATAACCTTATGGTGATGTATGATGATGAGAAATATGTTCTAAACCCTTGTTTAGATTATAAACCAAAGCTTGCAAATCAATAGAAATCTAAACATAATATTCCATTCTTTGCTTCAATACTTGTAAATGGTTAACCAAGGCTTGCATAACCTTAGTATATCTTAGAAATGACGTGTGATGTTGTATATGGTGAAGAAAAATTGTATGGATTATGTAAAGGGGTGTTTTGTTGCCGGTAGCTAGAGAGGAGGGGGGGGGGGGGGGGGGGGGAGGAGAAGAGTTTACACCTTGAAAGTGAGAAGTGTGTGTGTAATATGCTAGCTAAAGCCTTATATATTCTAAAGACTAGTCAAGAATACTTAAACATGGAAGTCTTTAGTCTTTGTCTTCAAAAGAAAGGATCATCCCATGATTTTAAGGAATTGTGTTTATTGGTTCCCTAAAGTAGATGTTATCCCATAAAATCAAGGTAGATGTTTAGATAGTTCTTTATTTGCCAAATGAAAATGAAAGTATATATTGATAATGTATATGTTGTCGTTTTATTAAAACATAATGCATAACTTTGTAAAGTGTATGTATTTGTCTATTTGTTTTGTGTAAGGTTCGGCTCAAGTGATGAATGATATAAACATAGGTATTTGTTGAAGCGTAGAAAAGTTTTGGTGCTTCCGGGTATGCCTAAATGTATTTAATTGCGAAACGTAAACGTTTTTCGCAACCAATAAAAATAAAATATAAAAAGTTTATTATTACTTTCGTAAAAATAATATAATGCTCGCTTGACGAAACTTTTATTCGTTTGGTGTCCGTTTACGTTGATTGTTAATTTATAGCTTACGCGATTTAACTTAACTAATAAAATTAAAAGTAAACGCGTACGAAAAAAGAAATTAGTAAAATAGATGACGTCGTAAATGACCTGAAAATACAGAATGTTACACGCAACCCAGTAAGAAGGAGGAGTAACATGATCAAGCAAGTTCCGGCAAGTGACAGGGCTAGCCAATCGATCATTGTTGATAACATTCCAGTTAAGAACATAAAAATTCTGAGCAGTAGCGGAATCAATAGTTTGCGACTCATAGAAGTCATCCGCGAAAGAATCTTGGCTCGGAGTAGCGGATAGAACCCCAGCTTTGGGACCGGAACCAGACGATCGATGGTCACCACCTGTAGACGCAGCCACGGGCGCATTAACGCCAGCTGAATCTAAAGTCACAGGCGGAACAACCTAAGGAGAAGCAGAAATATCAGCATCCGTAGACCCAGAAGATAAAACAACAAAACGACCAGAGGCGGGACGTGTCCTTACATTATCACGAGAAGCATCCTCATGAGCAAACTCAGGAGTAGGAGTAGCGAAAGAAGAGGTAACGTCCTCTGTTGCAGGAGCAGCGGACCCAGAACCAGTACTAGCTTGCTCATTCTGCCTACTAAGCCTCTGAAGAGCAGAAGGAGATTCGCCCGCTGTGCTAGGCCGAGAATAAGAAATAACTATACCTTCGGTCTGTGCTTTCTTCGTAGGCGGAGACCCAGAAGCAAAAGCTACTCTCTTTTTCTTTTTACCAGAATTAACATTCAACTCATCCTGGATAGTACGATCAACAAGACTCATAGGTTGCGGAGAAGGAACAATGACCCTATCCTCGGTCTCAGTTATAAGCGGAACCTCATTTTCAGCTAAGGTCCGCTCACCAATCTTCACTTTAAAGGGATCCGCAGCTTTCACGAAATCAAGTAGACCCATCTCTGTAAGAAAAACAATAACATGCATCAGAAAATGAAACAAAATCACATAAAGTCTGTTAAGAATCGATCAAGCCCATCTAGGATATGTTTTACAGATAATATAAATATGCAACAGAATATAAAGAACAATATATTATCAAACAAGGTTTTTATTCTCATACGTTTCCACCTTACCCCAATTCTATACCTTGGAGCTACTAACTAACTAACTATTAAGAGAAAACTACAATTTTGGTCCACTATCTTTACCGGGTATAACACTTTTGGTCTATTTTTTAAAAAATTTGCGGGTTTAAGCCAAAACCCGAGTATCCATTTCACATTTGAGCCAAATCTAACAATTTTGGTTCACATTTGAGCCAAAACCCGAGTATCCATTTCACATTTGAGCCAAATCAGATTTAACGAAATTGTTAGATTTGGCTCAAATGTGAAATGGATACTCGGGTTTTGGCTTAAACCCGCAAATTTTTAAAAAAATGGACCAAAAGTGTTATACCCGGTAAAGATAGTGGACCAAAATTGTAGTTTTCTCTCTTAATCTAACTACTAACTAAACGTGTATACACACACGTTTTTCTAGACTCTCATTGGGAGGGTTTTATGTTTTCTGGATGCTAAAACCTAATGACATGTATCTCTTTATATAATAGAGATATTAGGTTTACAAAGGATAAGAACAAATAAAGATATTAATAAATCTTTTAATCATTTAAGTTTATCTTCAGAATCTTCAAAATCTTCCATCTTTTGACGAATTCCTCCTTTGCCTTTTAAGTCCTTCATCTTTCATATGTTTAAGTCCACCCTAAACTCATATATATATATAGATACCTACCCTCGTCATCATCACGCAACAAAGTGGGACGCACGTCCATCTCAACAAATGAACCACTAAGACCCACAAGACATAAGAAGGTTTCCGGATACTTCCTGATAAGAGTCCGGTTTTTGTTCAATAGCTCCGCACAAGGTAAGTCAACAACCTCATCTATCGGAAGCGAATAATTAACAACGGAGGTACCATCAAACCAAGGAATAGACAGTGGACAAACCGAAGCGTCTATCCATAAAAAATGGTTATTCTAATTCTTAAGCGAGTCAAAAAATTTCAAAATACAGCAGGGGTCGCCAACGCCTTCGCGCTTCGAAAAAGACAACCACCAGTTGCTAGTGGAGTTAACATAAAAGCGGCGGAAGGTACCCACGGTAGGGATACGACCAAGAGCTTGACACATGATATCAAAATGACTCACCTTCGCCGCACCGATGACAGACAGTTGAGAAAGACTAATTTGGTAATACTCGAGAACACAGAGTAAGAATTTGGACAAAGGGACCCGATAATTAGCAAATTCAATAAAACGAGTATACATGCCAATCTTCGCCTCCGGACTATTTTTAATTGTAGAATTCTGATCAGGTGGCAGCAACTAGGCCGGAATATTATAAGTAGAGCAGAAAAGATCTAACTCCCATTGGGTCAGAACAGAAGTGACGGTATATATCGAACTACCAACCATTTTAAATGCAAATACAAAGGAAGATAACCTAACCTATAACTAAAGGTGCACGGTCTGATGAAAAATAAACACACGAAGAAGAAACTGGATGGACGAAGGAGAAAAGATAGGAAAAAGCACAGTAAAAACTAAAAAAGAAAAGCTATAAAAATAAAAAGGTATTTATAATAACCGAAAAAAGAAAAACCACAAACGCTAAGATGAGGACACGTGTCCACACCTCCCATCGGACGGTGGAAATAAAGGAAGATGAACAGTTGCGATGATTCGCGTGCCTGACACAACGTCACGTCAGTCAGAAAATCGCATGGCTAAAAGTGAACCACGTCACACGAGGCTACCTACCAAAAGGCGCACAAGAGACGCATACGAGTCTGCTGACCGTCAAACAGCTAAGCGGATTTAAGTCTAGTAACATTTTCTACGCGCACGGAAAACACACTAGACTATGGGGGACATGATGACGTATGGTACCAACCGAACTGCGAATTCAGGCCAAACAACAAGTAATGAGCCCAAGCCCAAGAACCAAAAGGATCTAAGACGGCCAGGTACTAACCGCTCCGCGGGAAGTATAACCTACACACAGCCGCAAGAAGTATAAGCTCTGCAGCTCCGCAATCCACACACACCCTTGCGGAACATGTACCGCTACAAGACAAACAGCCACCCGTGACCAAGCAAAAAAGAGTAAGGGACAAAACATGAGGCTTCGAGGAAGAACGTCAATGTTCCTAATAAGGATAACTGACGATGACAACGATAACCTAGGCAACTGTGCTATAAAAGGTGGCAACATCATCGACGTTGACTTAACAGCCTCATTACC
>BQNB010073611.1:0-32060 GCA_026074375.1 Tanacetum coccineum
TCATATCTTGTGCTATTGATCTATGAAGTAACACTCTCCAACCCATATTCCGCTGCGACCCATTTTGGGGGTGTTACATGGAAGACACTGACAACGCTCACATTCCCAAGGTGTCGACCACTACGTGGTTTAAGCCGATTCCAGAAAGCGAGAGACCTGCTACACCTGAACCAGAATGGACCATTCCCCCGAATGATTTCCCGGAGCCAGAACATAACTGGGCAAATGCATACGCCACAACGTATAAAGTTCCTGATGAAAACAAGCTTCAAAGGAAGACGTATGATATTGGGTCATTCATCAAATGGTTCTGCAGACGAACAGGAAAGAAGAAGCTCTGCAAAGCTGATTTAGAAGGTCCAGCATTCAACCTCGTTAAAGCCTTTCACAAGAACAGCGTCTTTCTTCAATACCAGATGGATGAATGCCATAAGCTGCTGACAAATAAGGTTGACTTGAGTAATCCTGAGGGTCATCAAATTCCACAAAATTTAAATGAACCACTGCCCTTAGGAGGACCACCTGGTCAGGTAACTATTCAACCACAATTCTTCTTCAATAAGGATCTGGATTATCTGCTGACAGGTGACAAAGAGCGAAAAATTGCCTTATCCATATCCAAGCTCAAAGCCGCTCGTTACCTAGACTTTGGCCTTGAAGAATTAGTTCCATCGTTGTGGGTTGAGAGTGAACGCGAATATGACATCAGTGCGGTCTATGGCATCACTCACTGGTGGTTTAGGAGGAAGGAATTCTACATCAACAAACACAGTGAGCCCTCTGATCGTGAAGCAGTCAGATCGCAGATGCGAATTCTCAGTGTACTCAGTGTTAAGGTATTCGAGAAATACGGATACAACTACCTAAGAGAGATTATTCTTCGCCGAGCTGATTATCAAGAATACAAGATCTCGGAAAAGGATTTCAAAAATCTTCATCCAAATGATTTTGAAGATCTGTTCCTTCTCAATATTCAAGAAAAGCTCAACCATCTGCCCAAGACAGACAAGATCAGTCTTCACACAGCAGTCAACATGTGGATAAGAAACCTGGTGATCAGGAATCGTGTGGGAGACTTACAGCTCGGGATTGAAAGTTATCAAACAAAGATCAACCTTGAACGTCCTAATTGGGATGCAGCCGACTATTACTTCAAAGAAGACTATACGATCGTCCCTAAGCCAAGAGCAGTTGTCTACAGAGACAGAAATGATCAAAGAAAGCTGATGAGGCTGAATGAGCTTCACAAGTTTAGTGATGGGACGTTGACAAGAGTCATGGAAAAGCTGGACCAAATGGTTAAAGACTTTCATCTGTACGAGTACAATAAGGGCATGGAGACTAGGAAGTGGTCAGAGGATGACAAGAGAAGAAGCAAAGACTTCATCACAGCAATCGAGAAAAGACTACAGATCAGAAGGATCTATCGAAGTCTAGAAAGCTTTGTTGGAGGAAGAATAAGAGATATTGACTACAGGCTGATCAACAGAACAACGTGACGACATCGTCATTACAATCAAAAGGTCAATCTTATCTCTTATTGTGAATAATATACCTTGTACATTAGTAGCTAGTTAATCTCTTGATGATTAAGTGTAGGAGTAATTGATATCCCTCAACGATTGAGGGGGAGCAGTTATATGTTTCATACACGACTTGTGAGTTAAGGACACACTTTTCTCCCAAATTTTATAACATATTTAAATCAATTGATATCCAAAATGTCAAAGGGTTTAAAATTTTTGATAAGGGGAGAAAATGTGATTAAAATATGTGTATAATAAAGAACAGTGATTATGAGGACTCATATACTCCGCCCAAACGTGCTAAACAATTTCGAATACCGAAGCACATTTTGAGGGGGAGCGTTTCTGAAAAATGTCAAAAACAATCGAGGTACTAAACGCTTTGATATTTATATCGTAAGTACCTTAATTGAATTTTCAATTGGTTTTATGGAAAGGAGAACTGTACCAAAAGACCGACCATGCATTTTACTTAATTGGAGTTATAAGGTTGGTAAGGTTAGGTACTATTCCCAATGATCCAGCCATAACCGGAGGGATCTACCCAGGGACAATCCACTAGTTAGTGTAGAAGTCCTTAGGTATGACATGAAAAAGGAGTAAAAGTGAGAATAAGGGAAAAGTGCCGACTGAGATGGAGCTAGTACTGGAATAAACCCAACAAGGTTCTAGTCATGAAGTCTCGGTAAGCACTGAAGGGGTTGAAGAATTAAAAAGAATCGTAAAGATAAAGGGTGTAAAGAAAGAAGCCCTCCATTCACTTAGGCAGAAACCGGGTCAATTCATATGCTGCCAGAATCACTAAGATGATTGCTGACATTGAAGATCGACATCATGGACCCAGTGATGCAATGCACAACCCTCCCTAGCCACTCAGAATCTTTCAAAAGATTTCTGTTTCATTTCTCACGGAGACTAAACACGTTATCTATTGACTTTCTCACTCCGAGTTAGTTGATATTGAAAGGTGGCAGTCTGCCTCCAGCTCCGATTACTCTAGATACCAAAACGCACTATTGAGTCTTGAGGCCAAGAGATCGTCAATTAATCTCAATTTGGACACATATCCAATTCTCTTTATCTTTCACCATCACTGTGGAAAATGTATATCCTTAAGTGTCCTACGCATTATCATTTGTGATATTTCCAGAACAATCGAGTGAAACGATGGTTTTTTCAACAATGAAGATGGAAATCTGCTAGGAGCACATCAACAAGCTAATAGGTAGGTGACTTGTGGCGTTCCTATTAGATCAATCTTGTGACAACTGGAAGAAAACGATGGTGCGATTCTTAGTGACTCTCAAATTTGTTCTTAGATAAGAATTGGAGGTATTATCATTTGACAAACAATAAAAACAATTCTCGAGTGTTACAAAATTCTTTCTAAAGAAATACACTTTGTCTGTCTTTTCAAATCAATTTTCTACTTTTTTACTAACTTATTCATTATTGGTTATCTTAAAGATGGGAGTGGAGTTGGATATATTCCCAGTCCTGTGAATGACAAGTTAATATAAAAGAATGCAAAGACAAGACTCTATCACTTGTTATGTGTTATGAATGACCTCTTTAAAGGTGTTCAAAGCTCGCATAACTACTGATGTCATGTATTTATTCATAAGTGCACAAGATGGCGGTTCCATCACAAGGATAATGTATGATTCAGGTTTGGGCGTATGATCTCAAGAAAGTCAAGATCACAGTCAAGACAAGCGTAGATGAATCAAAGATTGCTATTCCATAAATTGTACAAGATATCAATGTCTACGAGCTAAAGACTGAAGTGATTAAAGTTTTGTATTTTCAGGGGTGACCTCCCTTAGGGGGAGATTGTTAGATATTAGAAAAAGACTCGGTCACCCCGTGTATTTTACTGTTTATTATAGCTCATAGTTTAATAGTTAATAGTACGTTTTTCGGTTTTAAGTCGGGTACGAATACCCGGTATATTGTAAGTACTATATATAGCCTCTTCCAACTTTGGAAGAGGCAAGCTAGTCATTTATTACTTTTCATAGAAAAACACTTTCTCTCTCTAAATATTCTCTCTCAAGTGTTTCTCTCTCTAAAAACTAGCCAAATCCAAGAATCGACCCCGTGTTATGATATAGGATATACCACATTATGCCTTTGACTATGTACTCATTAATTACCGAAGAGGTAAGCGTTGAATGCATTAAATAGATCTATTGGGTTTGACAACCTTGTCCGAGGTGATAAATGTGTTAAGGTTCGGTACACGGGCTCATACAAGATGGAAATGTTGTGTGGCTTGCCTAGCTAGCAGTCATACGTGTTTTATGGAACCAAATATTGCGTTCTGATTGTTGTCTGTAAACTCTATGAATTAACTCAACGTTTTGTTGACGTTTTTAAGCATGTATCTCAGGTTTAGATGCTGTTGATGGCTTGGATGGGATGGAACGCGGATATCAAAGACTGTGTCTCGGTGACATGTTTTGTTTATTTAAACAAAAGGTTGCTTTGGAAAAGAAGTCATATCATGACTTTTGAAATGAAGTTTTTAAGTTAATATGGGACCTTGTAACTCTGATGTTCTTCATATAAATAAAATAAATTTTGATTTATAAACGTATCATTTGAACGTTTACTGGGACTCGTGTGCATGTATTATGAAGTAGCACCCAAAATGTTGTATTTCACTGTGTATCGTATTTTGGGGGTGTTATTGAGTGGTACTAGAGCACGAGTTGTAGCGAACTAAGTCATTTTTCAAAACTTGGACTACAACTGTTTTTGGAAAATTTCACGAGTCTTTCACCGTTGTTCGATATCCACGCGCGTGTTGTTCCCGATCCTTACATGCCTTATGTGATGCTTTGATTGCATATTATGTGCGCGACAAGTGGGTGACACAAGTATTATATACGTGTACGTATATATATATATATATATATATATATACGACATCCGCCTTATAGTGCACAGCTATATATAAATGTTTTGATATTCGCGACATGCGAAGAATTTAATTTTAATGAGCATTTTCGTGCGATACGATAAAATCATTTTGATATATATGATGAAAGCATCGTTTTTATATGATTATCTCTGAGACTTTTTGTGACTTTACTTTGTTATCTTTTGATGTCAGGACTTGACTTAGTTTTCGATCCCACTTGTAAATTTTACTAATTGGTTTTGAATTTGAACGCTCTTCTTATTGATTTTGAATCGCATATGTTGTTTCGTAATCTATCGTTTTGAGATTTTCCGGTTGATGGGAGTGCGACTTTTATATGTCATCCTATAACCCTTCATTGTTTTGGAAAACAGTTATTAACTTATTCCCGCATAATACGTCGTTTGGAAACGCCTATCTTTGGAGCTTTCGAATAAAGTTGGTGTGTTTGCGTTTTGATTCTCTTGTGTTGACCTCTACTTAGTAAGTCTTGAAATGTTTGGGTCTGGAAACCCATGATTTGATGTGTTCGAAAGAGTGCTAAGTCATTAGGTATGGCTTTGTATTAGATTTTGGAGGAATTAAAATGGTGTTTGGTTGGATTTTGAAATGGATTTTTATGACAGTTTGTAACCAGCATGTTGTGGGGTTAATTGGAAAATATTTTTGGACATGAGACAACTTGGAGTTTTGATAGAAACATAGGTCTAAGTCTTATGTGCATGTGGCTAATTGGATGGGGTTGTATCTCCTCCGGATGACTGAGATATCACTGTTTTACTAAAACTAGTCAAATCTGGAACACTTTTGGGGAAAACGAGTATAACTTCATATTTTTGTATTAACTTTTCAAAAGAGAAGTATGGTGCCTATATAAGACTCTTAGGGATATCAGCTCCAATTGGTCTCACGTAAATAGCATCAATAAACTTTAAACTACACTTATTTCCGTAAACTACAAATTTGGTCACAATTTATTAAGAGCCTGCTTGGGAGCAGCAGCTTGTTGGGTATGTCTCAAAATGCTTTTGGTCTATGAAGACCTAGTAAATTGGACTAGGATGTAGATAAACATCTTAGGTATATGTGAGAATTCAGATGGAGTCATATCGACGCCCAAAGAATGAGTTATCGCCAAAATGGCAAAACTAGTCAAAAGTTGAGACCAGAATTTGAATGTGTAATAAGTCTAAAACTTTACATAGCAACACCCAAATATTTAAAACTGTAAGTTCTAAATATTGAACAAACTTAGATTTGAACGGTCGTTTCAGCTTTTTCGAACGCACGGTTTTGGAGATACACTCAAATTAGTAGAGCGATAAAATTTTGGAAAATGGCAGCCTTGATAGATAGGGGCAAAATGGTAATTTACCTTGATTCTGAAACTTTCTGGGCAGTGGGACCTACATTTTTGGAAATTAGACTCGGAATGAATTCCGTAGGCGAAAACCTCATACCTTTATTATCCACAGACTAGTAATTTGGAAGGTTTCAAGAAGCTAAAGGCTTGTTGGTCTAAGGTCATTATTGCCTTAAAATTTTATCTCATCACCGGTGTAGTGATTGTGCATTCTTTAGCCATTGTTTGGATTTAGAACTCTAGGAGAGTTAATGTATATGTTATTCACGTAAGTGGTGCTTGGAGGTCGTAGTTACCTCAAGACATTTGACTCATTGAGAGATTGATTTGACCCCGAGTGTTGGGTGACTTCAATTGGCGAATCTTTCGCATGTGTATGTATACTACCCCCAACATTGTTATCATTGTTATGGTTATGAAAGGATTATGATTATTCCTGGTTATGAATTTTGTGTGATTTGAGGATGTTGTTGCCCCTAAGTGTTGAATGATTCCGGTTGGTGAATCCTTCGCACATGTATGATACTTGCTTGCATAGTCTATGAGTGGTTATTATTTCTGGTACTTGATGTGACCGTTGACCAAACTGTATTAAAAGATGCCTTGTGAATTGATGATTTTTAAAAATTGTGGATCACAATAATAAATTTGTGTGTTGGACAAATGTCGTTGCGCGAATTGTACCGATTTTGTTGTATAAACTGTTTGTGTAAACAATGGAAAAATGTGTTTTCAAATTTTATAAACTGACCCTATGGTGTCAAATAAATTTTCTTTAATTTTTTTTTGTAAATAATGAGAATGGAGGATGGAATGATGCTATCCCCTTTTCTTTCTTTTAAACAATTATATTTCTGTTTTTATTTTTAATCATTTTTTTATATACCGAGAAATGACTTACGCGTGTAGCGTATGAAAAAGGAATATTTTGAAGAGGATGGACATGATGTCGTTTGGTCCTCAATTATGCATAACTTGATCAACTATGCATAATTTGGGAAGAACCATGCTATGTCGGATAAAGCGTCGCCTTTTAAAATGTTGAGTTTTGGAAAATTGTTCGAGTTGGAATTCTCAAAAGAGAAAAGTGTTTTTACCCCTGCTACGGATTCTTGTGCAAGTAACCCTACTCCTATTGACTGCATGGAGAGAGTCTCATGCGAGTCATTGTGACCGAGTCATCCCGAAGGGAAAATACCAACGGTATTGTTCGGAACGAGTGTGTCTAGAAAGGAGTGAAGTCTAATTCGTAATAATATAAGATCGACGGCTGTCATAAAGACATGTGTCGAGACCAAGTGTGGTCGGTATGCTAGTGAGCAATGGTAGATTTGAACTATCAAGGTTGTGAACCGGATGCCGACACTGAGAAAGGATCTTCTTGAAAATGTAAACTTCCTAAGGTGGGTGGAAGCTCAGGTGTTTAGTTCCGAAGTTGAAACTGAGAAATGGAGAAGACTTCTCCTACGTTAAATGTGTGATTGCCATTGATGTAGCAACTGATGGCCTTGAAGAAGACTTCTTTCCTCGAAATGGAAAGTAGTGGTAGTATAGTTGTAAATGTACCCGGAATCGTCGAGGATTAGAATAAGGCACTAAGCGACCCCTGACTTAAAAGTTAGGTGTAGTGGTCCTTACTCCTTGACGTGACGACTTAGTATGCGTATATAAGGGCGAAAAGATTGGAGATTCTAGCCAAATGGCGACATCCATTTCCATCCTGGAGAACAATCAAAGTAGCTAACGCCTTAAGTCGAATGGTATTGAATTAGGAATGTGCGTGATTGTCACGACTTGATTGGTTGAGTCATCTAAGATTCGATGCGATACGTTAGGACCGAGTCGACTATGTTAGTCACGATGCAGAAACATTGGAATTTTGATTTTTCGTCAAACGAGCAACGAGCCCATGATGCTCAATTGTTTTCTTGATTGCTTTTGAATTATCTCTTGACAAAATGTGTTTTCTAGTGGGATTATCGCTGCCAAATTATGTGAAAAATGTGCTTTATGTGCTATGTGCTTTATTTGAAAACTTATAAATTTTCAAACAGCTATTGCAATTTAATTAGATACTGGCAGATTCGAAAATGGACAATTTGAGCACTTTCGAGTCCGTTTCAGCCTTCCGGCGAAACATGAAAGTTGTTCGGAATGTCGTTGTACTTTGCCACGAGGTTCGCTAGTTTTAAAATCGCGTAATAACAGGTCAAAACTGAAAGTTAAATTTTGCACTTTAATTAAAAATATAACAAGTTCTTGTAGAAACTTGCAGGGGCATTTTGGTCATTTTCTATCTAGTTTCAGGTCTCGTCTAAAGTTAAAAAGTTGTCCGGAACGTCGTTTTGCATAAAATCTCTTTAAAGTCCGAGTCGTGAAAATGTGATATTGTGGGTCATTTTGGTCGGGTCATATTTTTGTTATATATATATATATATATATATATATATATATATAAGGTAAATGTCAAAATAAAGTCCAACGTTGACTTTTGAAAGTCAACGGGTTGATATAAGTCTTGTTGGGTGTTTATAAAATAATAAAAGCTATTATTATTATGAGTATAACAATTTAGACTTAACGACTTTTATGAACGGATATAATTCTAAAAGTGGTAACTTTTGGTAAACGTACGAGACATAATCCCGACACGAGTAAATGATAACCAATTGGAACGTCGAAGGTTCGACGAGATAAAAAATATCATTATAAATATAATTAGATGACGGGACATACTAAAAATGGTAACTTTCCGAAAATAACAACTTTCTAAAAATAGAAAGTTTCCGAAAATAGAAAGTTTTCGATAAAGTGGTGAAACGTGTAAGAAAAAGAATGATCATAACTCAATTATGTAGAGTTTAGGATCTAGGACGCGCAAGTGGATTTCTCTTCACATGTGTATGTATATTTATACTATTTCAATAGTTGCGAAGCACACACTATTAGATCGTACTTTATTGTAAAGTAATCGGGCGACATTAATTATAGGTCACAGTTGAGTTCGTTGTCGAGATGACTTTGGATTGTTTCGGTTATTTGATCTTCGACTTAGATCAAGGTGAGTTCATAGCTTCGCTTTTGAACTGTTTTAAATGTTTTAAAACCCGCAAGGGGGATACATGTTTGTTTTGAAAAATGAAACACAAGTAACGTGATGTGTACTTGTTGTTGTTTGCTCTAAAAAGTGAACGCAATGTGTTTTGATTTCTGATATGATTCCATGCTATGAGTTTATGCCTTTGACTGTGTACTCATTAATTACCGAGGAGGTAAGCGCTGAATGCATTAAATAGATCTATTGGGTTTGACAACCCCGTCTGGGGTCTGGATCTGTTGGTGAACACCCTGTAACTGACATTTTGTATTGAGAATTGGGTGGTGGCATACTACCCGGTCACTTATTTTATCTATAATGATAAATGTGTTAAGGTTCGGTACACGGGCTCATACAAGATGGTAATGTTGTGTGGCTTGCCTAGCTAGCAAGCCATACGTGTTTTGTGGAACCAAATATTGCGTTCTGATTGTTGTTTGTAAACTCTATGAATTCACTCAATGTTTCGTTGACGTTTTTAAGCATGTATCACAGGTATTGGTGCTATTGATGGCTTAGGTGGAACGAAACGCTTATATCAACGACTGTGTCTCGGTGAAATGTTTTGTTTATTTAAACAAAAAGGATTCTTTGGAAAAGAAGTCGTGTCATGACTTTTGAAATGAAGTTTCTAAGTTAGTTTGGGACCATGTAACTCTGATTTTCTGCATATAAATAAAATAAATTATGTTTTATAAACGTATCGTTTGAACGTTTACTGGGACTCGTGTGTATGTATTATGAACTAGCACCCCAAATATTGTATTCCGCTGCGTATCGTATTTTAGGGGTGTTACATTGTTAATCACAAAAGAAGCAAAAATATCTTCAAAAGGGTGTTTCTTCACACGTGAAGGATAGAATGAGAATGATCATGAAGGACATCGGTCAAAATAAAATTTGTATGCGTGTACTTAAACGTATTTGGATATTTAGGATTTAATCAAAGTATAAGTGTGTTTAAAAGAGGAACAAGTAATTGGTAAATAATTTCAATGAATGCTATCATTGTTTTAGTATAGCTTTTATGTTTACATAGGGGTTTTAATACGCTACATAAGGGATATCTATGCTTAGTGTTTAAAGCTTTGTACAAAATATGAGTATCTATAAAACTCACTTTTACAAAAAGAAAGATAAACCCTTTACCATTATAACCCGAATTTGTCCATTCCCATTTTACAATTCACCATGGAAGAGTTTATCTAATGAACTTAAATGTACAATGTCGTTAAGAGTGTTAAAAAGATACCTCGAACGTATTTTTTAGACATCTAAGTGTTAGAAGAACTTTTCTTGGATCATGGAACCCTGATGGCCCGAACAAATCTGTTGCTCATTAATGAAGACGCCATACACCTTGAAAACATAATAAAACTATGATTATGTAGAATTATAAATTATTACTATTGTTGATACACTTGAATGGTTTGAAAAGAGAACTTCATCTTAAATTACTTATGCGTATTTCACCCAACATTCTATTAGATTCTCGTGCACTACTAGGCTATTAGCAACCATTCATGATTGTGATTATCACCATGACCCCATTGAACCTCACCATTATGATGATCTTCAGTTTCTTCGCTATATTCATCCCTATAAAAATTTTGAACCACTAGCCATGTTTTCTTTTTAAGTTATAGGAGGATTATTATGTTAGTAGGAACTGTACATTAAGTTTAGGTCAGAATTTTTTATGGGATTTGGTATTTCCTTGATCGACTAAACGCATGATCATTGTCAGTGTCCATTTCTTTTTAAGGGTGTTTTTTAGATTTACTTACGGGAAATCACCCTGATGTTCTCTTTTTGTTTAAAAGTAGTTCTCCATTTCTCTTGCAGTCCTAAATATCCTAATAATAGCTTGTGCCTCTATTGCATCTTTCGTAGGTGGTTCTATCACAATGTTTAAATCTATCAACTGATTCCATGCACCAAAGTCTAAAAGGTTGATTACCAAGTTTGTGGATAAGTTGAGGGTCCTTGTGATATGAAATGTTTGATGATTATGGAGTGCATAAAATGTGAACCAGATTACGCAGATGCTTTTCTAGTTTAAATACATGGCAATGAGTAAATATAACTAAAAGGGATATACATTGTCTGTTAGTCTATCATACTTGTTTTAGGAAAGATAAAACTTGTTTAAAACATTAATAATATGAAACAAATTTTCAAGTTTTAGGAAAGATAAAACTTGCTTTTCTAGCTTTTCTAGTTTTAGGAAAGATAAAACTTGTTTAAAACATTAATAATATGAAACAAATTTTCAAGAATGATTATTATTTGATAGTCTATCATACTCATAACTTTTTTATGTCAATGCGACTATGATCTTATATAAACATCTTCCTCATACAACAAATGCAAGTAATGCTTCTAAAAGTAAAATATACAATATTTGCTCCTATAGGCCTGTGATCAAAACATGCTTATCGCAGCTAATATCAGCGCAAGCTAGCGGTGCCAAATACATGGGACAGCACCTCACAACGTAGTTTTACAAAAAGAAGTAATTAGGAAAATGAATAAATGAACACTAAATGGCCTTTGGCCTAGTGGTAATTGGATGACCTAATCAATAGGTCAAGTCTTTCTAAAATTATATTTAAGAGATGAGTGAGAAGTGTAGTGTAGGTCTAAAAACTGCCTTTCAAAAATTATAACAACATATTAAATCTTTAAGTATTGCTTTTGAGCACAATATAATTTTCTCAATAAAATATAGTAAATTTTTGAGAATTATAAACTATTAAATATTCGAATGAAACTTAGTCAGTTGGAGCATTACTTAATGGTTTGCAAAAATCATCAAATGACTCAGCAACAACCTCTTTTTGAAAAGCTATAAATAGCATGCAAGTAAAAAAAAAAGGAAACACGTAGTTTTTTTATCCATCACAAACTCAGTTTTTTTATAGTATAACAAGTATTTAGAATCATGTTGTCATACTTGTTAATAACTAGATATTTATATATGGTTTTCAAATATCAAGTATTAAAAGATAACATGAAATACAGAAAATGTTTTTTTGTAACTTCTAAGTAATTAAATATTTATTACTTAACATCAATGGGCATTGAAACGTTCTATATAGAAGTTTCGTATTACGGAGTAATATCTGTACCTGTTAGGAAAACAAATACTTTACACAATTATTCTTCATAGTTAAATAGCATTCTTTATATTAGGACGGCTGTTAGGAATTTAGTTTTTAGTTATGTGACGATCATTATCGACCTCACAAGCCTTGTAATAGTGAGACTATATTAAGCATGTAATAGGTAGTCTGATAGGATAGTTTGTTAGGAAAAGTAATGTATTAGTCCAAGGCCCAGAACATGGAAGCCTATAAGAAGGCCCATGGCTGGCCAAGAGACTATATAAAGCCCTCTCTACACATAGAGAGAGGGTGTGAGTGTGTGTTTTGTGTGTGTAAAGAGAAGTATTCTCTCCACATTTGTGCTAAATATAAATATTATCCAAACACCTCTCCAACAATCTTTCTTTCTTTTATATTCCATATTTGTGTGAAATTTAGGAACTTACAATTGGTATCAAGAGCCATGGGGTAATTTAAGTGGTTTGTTGTTTGATTATTTGTTTCGGCTTATTTGGAAATTATTCTCGGTGCTTATTTCTCTTTTTATTTTTTTATTCATAGTTAGTGTTTGTTTTCTATACATTTGCATCATTTTTTATTCAATCTTTCATAACTTCACGTGGCTAAGTTTTCTTTTATACAAATTCTCATATATGTCTTCTTCTAAAATAGTTTCTTTCTAGTTTTTGTTTCTCATTTTGCGTAGCCTACTAGTGGTTTTGTAAGAGTTTTTTCTCATGGCTTATTTGTGTTGTTTGGTTCAACAGCTCTTCAAAGCTTATTAGTGTGTTAGTTTAGTAGCTTATTTAGGTTTTGTGTTAGCTTATTTTCAGCTTTTATTAGCTTATTTGGTCGCGGCTCTATAGAAAAATCTTAGGTTTTTATGCCTATTTTGAAACAAAGCTTTGATCTTTCCCTATTCATGTCAAATGTAGATTATTAGTTTCATCTTTTTACTAGCTTAAAACCTTAAAAACTGCTTATTTCGATGTCTTTATAGCTTAGTTTTGACGTCGGCTTATTTCTAGCTTATTAAGTTTTTTAACCTGCTTCTTCAAAATCAGGTTGTACTTTCTCTTATAAAAGCTTAATAGCTACAACACTGCTTATTTTTATAGCTTCATTCAAACAAATTTTTTTATCACTTTTTGAACAAGAGAATGTGCGGTTTGAGTAAATCTTCATGCAGTTTGAGCTAAGAAAAACTACAGTTTGGGAACTTAAATGTGCGGTTTTACCAGTACTTGTGCGGTTTGATACATAAGTTTATGCGGTTTGATCACTCATTATACGGTTTGACCTCAAGTCATTATACGGTTTGTCATAATAAAAGCTGCAGTTTGGCATATGCGGTTTGATCTAAAGATTGTGCACTTTGGCATATGCGGTTTGAGCTCCAAAAGGTCCTACGGTTTTGACAAGTATAATGTGCAGTTTGATCCATTCTGCGGTTTGTTCCAGTTAGCGATTCGATCCAAAGTCAAAATAAGCGATTTGATCCTTCCTTAGCAGTTTGATAACATTCAAGTGGCGGTTTGATTACAAGGGTTCACGGCCTGGTTTACAAACGAATAAGACACACGGTTTTGAGGTTTTCGGGTTTTTTGAGTTTCGACGTACACGAGTCTTATAACGTATACCATTAGAATCGCGATCCTTCGTACATCATCGTAACGTGTTTGATTTTTTCTGAATTATTCCGAATCGAAACCAATAAAACCGTAAACCCCAAGCAGTTATAACGAAGAAGATAACAAAAATCATGCATGGAAATATTTTATATTAATTTGAAATTTCATTTTTATACTTTCAAACTTTAAGTTTCCAAAACTTCTCTTTTAACCCTTAGTTAATTAAGGGTCCGTTTGGTATACTGGGTTAAGTCTGAGGATTTGGGATTTGCTTCAAATTATATGTTTGGATGGAAAGATGGGTTAGGGTGGGCCCACATTATAGCAAATATATGGCAGTCTTAAAAGGGAGGCAGGGATAGTGGGTTTTTAAAGAAACCACTATTGGCTTTTTGACCAAATTCAAAATCCAAATTTAAATCCAAATCTAATTCTTAATCCTAAACCTAACTACAAACCAAACGGGCCCTAATATCTTTACTGTTAGTTCATATTCTTAAAAAAAATTAATATTAACCTTTAGTTTTCAGAAGGTTACTCTTTTACCCTGAATATTTTAATCGATTCACTTTTACCTTTAGTTTTATCCAAAAAAATAAAATCAAAATAATAATAATATTGATAATAATAATAATAATCAAAAAATTAAATAATCAAAAAAATCAAAAAAACAAAAACAAAAATAACAAAAATAACCTTTAGTATTATTTAGTTTTACTCATTTTCTTCGCTAGCACTTATTTCAAGTTTTCTAATAGTCTTTAATTAAGCTTAATTACTTTAACGTAAACAACGATTTCAAAAACAAACCACAACAAAATCACTTAATATACTTAAGATCCTTAATTTCATTTCACACATCGATATTCAATGGAAGCATCAAGTTTAAATTCAGAAGAGATATAATTTCAACAGATGCAACTAGATGAAAGGGAACTACTAATGAGGTGTAATTTTATACACTTTTTCAGGGTCAACTTACCATTACAATCATGCAATTATGTCTAAAATATGCGCTTAATCGTTTCTTTTTTCATTTTAGCACTTGGAATACATTTGGAGGAAATACACGTGACTTAGGCTCCATTTTGGAAGAAACGGGACACGAGTGCAACTTTATACAAACGAAGGCTTAAAGAATAATTCACAGATAATGGAGACAGCGTCAGGAAAGCTTGTGAAGCCGCCTGGAATTGCAAGTGAGGGTGTCAAAACTCCTGCGACGGCGTCAGAACGTAGCTGACCTAAAGAAACCCTAGAAGATTCGGCGTCACAAGATAAAGAAGACTATTCCACCTGTGGGCGAAGTATAAGATATTGTTTTGATCTTAACTCCTTCATACGAATTCGGATTTTGACGATTCAATAGCCCACACGATCGCAACGAGAAAATCTACAACTTGGTAAGAAATGACACCATGATGGCGGTGTGATTTTTTGTGACAGCATCGGGAATGCCAACCTAGGGCTTGCCTATATATACAGCCAAATAAACTGGTTTTTTGTAAGCCCTAACCATAAGTCTGATTCTAAGTTTGGGTAGGTGTTTTTCCAGTAACTTAAAGGGTCTTATTCCATCCATAAACATCTTGTAATGGTTTAGATTCTTGATTGTATCTTTATTATGTCTTCAATTCTTATTGTTGATTGTTCTTATTCAAGTATGCTTGGCTAATTCATCTAGTATTTATTTAAGATTGCATGAAACTTATCATTAATTAATTAGATCTTATTGTATTCTTATTGATGTTGTGGATCTTCTATATTCATCATTAAGGCGTGAAAAATTCAATGAGTTTAATTGATTATAGTTTATATTTCTTGTTTCCTATTTCTTCTTGTTGATGTGTGTGCATGTTTAGACTCTAGAACCCTAGTTACTTAAGTGTATCGAAGATCTAAAGCGGCATGATTGTGTAGAAAGGATTCCATAGGTAACAGTCTTCATACTACCTTACCCATATGTGGATGATCCCTTTTAAGTATTTTAATGCGCGTATATCTCCCTAGGGGTCGTGTAATAGTCTTCATACTACCTTGCATGTGTATTGCCCTAGCAAGTTATCACTGTTAATACAAATAATGTCTAAAAATGTTATTTATATTTTTTGACCTCTCAACGTTTTGATAATAACAAAATGTAAAAACGTTTACAATAAAATTAAACATTTACAAATTATTAATTATAAAATTCCATTTTTAAGATTAGTAATCACTTAAGGTATGAACAAACGAATCATTAAGCATGATTAGTGATCAAGAAAATGTTTTTCTCTTATCCATTACATTTTTACAAAAGAATTTCACAAAATTAATTATACAAAATATTTTCTAATTAAAAGAAAATTTTCATTATAAAATTAAAATTTTCCCCCCAAAATGGAAGCTTCTATACCAGATACAACCTTCCCTACAAAAAGACAAAAAAGAGAGCGTGTTCTACTTGGCGGCCCCCTTATAGGCCTGGCAGCCCCCTTATATATCTGGGACCGTCGGGACCGCCGCCAGTGACCGTTGGAATTTCTTGCCCATAAATACTGCTTCATTCCCTATAGAAAATCAGACCTCTTTGCATGAATTTTCTCACACTTCTTTCTCTCTCTAAAAACCTTCTTTCTCTCACTAAAAATCTTGATCACTAACATTTCTTGATCTTGTTTCAAGTGATCTAATCTCTTCCCTCTCATTCAAGTGCAAGAGAAGAACACTCGTATTCGTCAAGAAACGAAGTGTTGATTAGTGATCTCTCCTCCTTTCTTCTAAGTATCAAATCTCTATTGTAATTATCTTGTGTATTTGTATGATTCAAATATTGTGTAAATCCGATAGTGTAGATCTGGTGATCGTGTATTGATTGTGAAGTAGTAGGTTGGTTCTAGCTAAGATTAGGACTCCACATTTAGCTTAGTGTCGGAAAATAAGTTAAGCGACGTGTAAACGGTTTTCTCCGCCTGAAGGGAGCTTGTTGACATAATGAAATCTCGAGTAGGATACTCGGGAAGTAGAGTAGGGCGAAGAAGAGCTTCGTAGCCGAACCACTATAAATCTTGGTGTCTTGGTTTGATTGTTCCTTCTCTCATCTCTTTATATTGTTGTGATTGTTATTTACTATTAGTTTAGATATTTACTAGGTTGATTCATATTGTTGGTTAGTTAAACATACTACTCAAATCTAAGTATTTTGAAAGCAAAGTTTTAAAACGAAAACGAACCTGTAAACTATTCAACCCCCCCTTCTAGTTTCCACACGAATGATACCAAAAACTGAATGATTACGAAAGCATAAGAAATTATATGTTGTCTCCTATGGAATTAATTGCGTTGCTCGACCTGTTCTGCTCTTTTTCTCCTTAGAAAATTGACTTTTATGTTTTAGGTATCGAGAATATGATTTAGCACACTTAAAACTCGTTATATGGTCGATATGGCGTATCCAAAGTCTTGGATACGGCTTATCAAGGGTTTCTTGGAGTAGAGACCACGTTTGATATCTTCCAGAATATTTTATTTCCATATAGCTTGAATACGGCATATTGCCTTCTTCTGGATACGGCGTATTGGATCTTGTTTCCTTCATGGTATTTGGTGAGTGGAGGCATAGATACGCTGTATCTTCCTTGATGGATACGACATATTGGATGTTAGAACAATAATAAAATATCGTCGTTTAAGCTTCAGAATGCGTACCTTTTAGTTAATCTTTACCAAGTACTCCATAATTACTGCAATTCTCAAATACAAACGATTAAGTAACAATTCTTTGCAATAATTATACAAAATGAGTTAGCCCTAAAATATGTTGACTAATCTGGAATTACATTTATCATTTATAGTTGTGTCGGGTTAGTTTAGCTAGTCGATGTCGGGACTATAAATACCCCCTCCATACTTCCATGGAGGGGTGAAGTTCACCTTTGTAAAGTGTAAGTGTGTGTGTTTTCTCTCTAGCACACACATCTTCCCATCTTTCACCTTTTAATCTAATAACAATGGCTGCATATTTGTTTCATTTTATCCAACCTCCGGATCTGTTTTTACCTGTGTTTATACACGTCATTTATTCTCTACAAGTGGTACCAGTCCCCAGGAGCATTTGTATCATCTTGTTTGTTGTTCCGATTTACCAGGCTGTTTTTACAGGTTATTTGTTTATGTTTTTTTAACAGAATCGGGTTCGTGGTTTATGTGTTCTTCTTCTTCTAAGAATCTACCACGAAAACAGTTTTACTGTTGTTGCTTATATTTCTGTCAATTTAACTGGTTACTTATTTTTTTCCTTTATACTTAAAAGACACTATAAAAGAAGAAAAACTAGGTTTGCATATTTTTTTGTTCATGGTAGCGGTTTGAACAAGAAAAAAAACCAGATCCGTTTTTTAAGGAAAAGTACGAAAGTGATAGTTTATGACGGTTTAATAAACCACCACCATGGCGGTTTGGTAGTGGCAGTTTGACATACAGGTTCAAGAAGACTACTTTTCATGGTTTTTATGAAAAGAAACTCTCGCCAATTTTTTATGGTAGCGGTTTGCTATTACCGAGACAAACGCTAACCATGAAAAGTCAAACCAGATGCAAAACGAAAAAGGACATAAATGATAAAGATAGAAAGAACAGACTCGTTAATTAAACCATAACCACGATCATAAACAACAACAACAATCGACATATCAACATCATTAAACAAATCCAAATCCACAACACTACCTAATATCTTTGTCATATCATAACAAATCCAACTGCTAATCCTAACTCATCGTCACAAATACCATCACTCAACTCCATCCTCTTCCAACGTCAATGACTCGAAATGAAATTAACAAACAAATAAATTGGATCCTTTAGATTGTTCTTAGTTAAGGAGATCTAAAGATCTTATTGTTTGAACAAATTCATCATTGATTCTGTCAAGTTGACAAAACCCTCTTTTTATTTTTGAATATCAAGATTGATTTATTACAACGATGTTATTAATCAATCTTGCTTTGTTTCACCTTCACAGAAGTTATCAACCATGATATAAAAAAAACACCTACCTTGAACCATTACAATGATCTTGAAGCGTTTGTTCTTCATCTTTGGTACACAGTTTAGCTCTTAGATTATTGACCTAAGATGATTTCATGGATTGCTTTGTGTTCTGGTGCTTAGATAATTATGTACAAGTAAAGGAGTGACTGAGTTTATCATTGCTCAATCGATTGAAAGATATGGTAGTAGTGAAAAGGATTGATGCGTATGGAGGAAGGAAAAATGATGGGGGCGGTTAAAGATGTGATGAGATGGAGATGATGGTATAATTATTAGGGTTAAGTATGAGATTAATTAGGGTGTGTTGTCTTTATATCCCTACTACTATAATTGGACCGGGTATATGGAATTGGGCCAAGTTTCTTTTTTTTGTTTGATTTTGGGCTGGTGAAGCTTTGGTAGGCCGGTTATAACCAAATAAAATAGATTGGGCCGCATATATGTTGAATATTGGGTTGCGGTTATAATTGTGGTGATGGATTTGGGCTGGAATTGATATTTAAATCCAAAAATTACCTAGTAATTAAATAGTAATTTGTTGGATTAAGCCGAGAATAAAATGTTATCATGACAAGTTAGACTAGACAATGTAGATTCATTACCGATAATTCAAATTAACATTTGTCCTAGTCTAACGACATTCGAACAACAACACAACAAACACGATACATAACGCTAAAACGATCCTGAAAAGATTCAATAAATGACAAACGGCTAGAGATTCGGATTGTGATGACAAGCGATCACGAAGTTGATTTGGTATCCCTTATTTGAGATTGAAGTTGAATTTCACGAAGGCGTCTACTTATTTCATCATCGAGACTTCCTTATACTTTTTACCCCTTTTTTTAAAACCCAATCTATCAATTGATGACTTGCTTGATCTTATACAGCTTATGAATTAGACTATGATTATTTAGTTGTTACCTGTTGTAAGAGTTACATTTTAGACTCACGGTCATCAGCAATCATTAATGGTGTTACGTTGTAGTGCTCAGTGTCACACACAGATGTCGATGTGGATAATGTCAAGAGGTGTTGTACTTTTTATACTTTTTTGGTTGAGTATAGGGTACTTAAAGATCTAATCTTGCACCGTTCTTCAATCAACAACAATGCAAGATTATGTAACCAATTTGGGGGATTCTACTTCATTTTTAAGTTTGGTATATCGGGTTTACTTTACCATGTGGTCACAACAATAGCCGACAGAATACGAGGTTGGTAAGTTAGCCAGAGAGTTTAAAGGTTGAGATGTAATCATCAATTCTCACGGGATATTAGTGTCCCATTCCAAGACAATAGTACTTCATAGTCTAAGCGAAATTCTCAAAGTTCTTCAACGACATTCATATATAAGACGTTGATTATACCAAGTTTTCTTGATTCTTGCTTCATCTCCTACTACAGTTTCTAAAGTCAAGAGGGTAATGGTTTGTTTGGATTTCAAGATTTGTGCTTAAGACAAGAACTTCTCAAGGATATGGACGTACACGACAATGATGCTTCTGAGAGTTCGCAACCATCATGGGGGAAAATTTGTACATCCAGGACTTAGTTGACTTTGATGTTACCAGGTCAACTCCCAGGGGGAAGTAGTATATAAATGTGTACATCTGGGACTTAGTTGACTTGGATGTTACCATGTCAACTTCCAGGGGAAGTAGTATATACTACTTTACTTAGTATGGTTTGTGAAGTATACTGCATACGTGAGAAGAATTTTTGCTGATTTCTCGCATGTACCCCCGAACGAATATTCACCAAGCCCTAATGACAAGAAGCAGTAGTATTTGATGTGGTTTTTCTTTGACATAATTCCGCTGTGCACTTTAATGACAATAGAAGATTGTTTGAGCTACATCAATGTTTTAGAATCTGCTTAAGATAGGGATGTTGGTTTGGGGGGAAGCTGATTCAGAAACTTCGCCAAAATAGAGTTTATGAAGAAAGCTTTTCAAGACACGATGCATGAATTAGGGGGAAGTTAATCCAGTTCATGCATACTACAATGGTTCTAGAACAAGTAAAGACAATGAAGATCCAAGCTAGAGTACAAGTTTCAAGACCAGGAGAACGTAGAAGACATCTTCAGCTTTAGAAGCGCTTTGGAAGACATTATTTTATTGTAATTGTACTTGTTAGGAACATTGTAAGTAATTCCGTATATCCACATACTGGGGGAAGATTGTTAGCCCTAAAATATGTTGACTAATCCAGAATTATATTTATCATTTATAGTCGTGTCGGGTTAGTTTAGCTAGTCGATGTCGAGACTATAAATACCCCCTCCATACTTCCATGGAGGGGTGAAGTTCTCTTTTGTAAAGTGTAAGTGTATGCGTTTTCTCTCTAGCACACACATCTTCCCATCTTTCACCTTTTAATCTAATAATAATGGCTGCATACTTGTTTCATTTTATCCAACCTCCAGATCTATTTTTACCTGTGTTTATACACGTCATTTATTCTCTACAAAATGGGTTATTTACATAGGATAAATAATGCTATAAAATAGACGTTCATTTGCTGTAACATATCCCCCACTTGAATCTACTTGTCCTCAGTGCCTTTAGAAGTTATAATATTGTAACCTAGGTTTTTTTCCGTTTAACTATTTATTTAATTTATTACTTGTACTAAACAAACACCTCAACTAATCGGAAGTGAAACACGCAAATCACTCAACTAATATCTATGTGGTAACATGTAAACTAATTCGCTCAATTGCTCGGTCGTGACGAGTATTCTATCATAAGCTTGGCAAGGATACACATCTCCACCACTAGAACTAAGGAGTAACAAATTTATAAAGGTAAAATGGGCTTTTATTATAAGGTTTAGGGTTGATCATTCTACAATCTATCACCAAAAGTACCACACTAACAAGGCAGCTAAAGTACTCATACATGGCCGTAACGACAAAATAGACATGTGTGTTCAATCACATCCTCATTCGAGTTTAACCAAGTGTTAGGATGAAGAATGATATAGGCGAAGAAATCCTTCTAAAATTTCACTAATAGTAATAAACCAACAATGGCAAGATGAGTCCATTCAACTTAGACGTAACGACGGAATAGACATGTGCTGCGTTACACATCCTAATTCGCATAAAACCCATGGTTAATGATTCAGGAATACATCGGGAAATAAATTGGTGTAAACAAAAAATAAGAAACAAATTGATCTAGGTCCAAGATATAAGTTGCTAGACACTTTTCCCGACCGTTACTATGATAAAGGCACAACTATTTAATCACAACTTAAAACGAAATAGTCTTAGTTCAAAAGCATATTTAAATTTAAGAAAAAAAGATTTTCCCTATATTTATTAGATCATATTTATTACACTTAATATAATTATACATCCTTTAAACTAAGGAAATCCTCAACCTTTTAGAAGGCTGCAACATCGGTTGTGAGCCGGCAAGATGCAACAAACTTTTATCAGTCTCGGATAATTACTATGTGCCTTATTTAGAAGACTGCAACATCGGTTATGAGCCGGCAAGATGCAGTAAACTTTTATCAGCCCATAGTTTTTATTATTATTACCTCATTAATTTTTTTAACATGAAACACCATGATATAGAGAAAATTTCTTTTTAGAAAATTTCAGTATAAATTTGAACTAAGAATAAATTATTGTTATCGACTATACTTCAAAAATCGTTGATTTAAGTTTAATTTTCGAAAAGAGCATGCATTATTAGTCCGGTTAGAAGCATATGGGAGAGAAAAGCCACAGACTACACTTATGAGCTCTTAAGATTTCCAACTCATCCTTATTTAGCATCTAAATCATAATTAACTCAATCATTTCTCGTTCTTCGCAAATTTAAAATCTTTAATAAAAAGATCCGTGAATGCTTAGTCTAAAAGTTAAGGGACAAGCTAGAGCTCAACACGCTCGATCGAGTCAAAATTTATTCTTATTCTACCCAGCAGGAAAGTCAACATTGTGATAAAACACTTATTTTATTTTTGAAAATTTTTAAATTTTTTCATTTTTTTGGTATTTTGGTGGTAAAAACGGGATTACGTGAAAACAATGACTGCAGGCACAATCAAATCGATAGATCCCCCTCATACTAGAATTAAACATTGTCCTCAATGTTTTAAGAAGGGTCTCTATGTAAATCTAAAGCCGTTTATTAAGTATGCATAAAGATAAACGTTAGTCGATAAGATTGGATATTGGATTCCCATAATCATGCTAAGGATTGAAGCTCGAGTGAACGAAGGACAAAACCATGAGCACGAGAGGCTTCATAATCCGGGGCAATCCTGGACATACAACAAAAAACACAAAGCACGAGAAAGGAAGAGGCGAGCCTCCTCACAACACACTTATTCATTACTACTATATAATTATATAAGGATAAGCATGGGTTGCCACCCACGAAGCGCTTATTTTTGTTAACCGAGTCTTGAGCCTGACTCGATCCCCCATACTTGAGTTGGTCAAGGAGGATAGAAATGGAGAAACAGAACATCCAAGATAGGAATGTCCTCTCCATAGATCATCATCGGGCTTTCAGAAAAATCAGAAATGTCCTGGAAAGCTTTAAAGCCCCGATGAGATAAGAGATGAACTTTGTCCTCATTTTCGGATGAAAATGGAAGCAAAGTGTTAATCACTGGACAAAGGGTGGGTTGGGTGGTTAAAACATTAGGCACATGAACATAAAGTTCAGAAATATCACCCACCACTTTGGCAGTCAAAACTCCCGTATCGGGCTCAATATCATCATCATCCGGTGGTTTCGCAGGAGGACGAGGGGATGATGGAACATCAAAATGAAATGACTCATTTGCAGGAAGTGAAGGGGAATCATTGCTAAGCAATTCTTCAAGAAAAAGAATATCCCCTTCCGAGTCATAGTCGTCATTCTCAATACCCGGTGGTATCGAGTCATCCGGAGCAAGAAAAATATCAATCTCCTCCATAAGAGAGTCACTATCCTCAACGGGGATAGGAGATGGAGAGAAAGATTCGATTATAGCATCAGAATTTTCAGAATTAAATTCTTCCGGAGGTCGAGGAGATGAATTATTGGTATGTGCTTAATTACACATACCATTTTCCATTTAAAACGAACTTAAAAGAATAAAAACATACCAAAAATACATTGTATTTGTATGTTTGCATTTGTATTGTGCAGGAAACGGATATTCAAGAAAAGGAACAAAAAGAAAGCCAAAAGCAACCAAATCCAAGCACGGGAAGGAAAGGACCAAGTCGAAGTCTAAAGTCATCCGCATGAAGAAAATACAACTTGAGGGGCTAAAACTGCCAAACCTCAAGTTGTATTACAAAAGATAAAAAGGCAAGGGTCAAAATTGCACATCGGGTAGAGATTGCATTCAAGTTATACAACTTGAGGGGACCAAAGCTGCCTACTTCCCTAAAAGCCTTCTTTCCCGCCCAACAAACCCAGTTACAACTGGTATGTCGTCCCATACTTTCTTCCCTGCAAAACCACTTCTCTCCCTAGCCAAAATCATTTCATCCACCCTACTAACCCCCCCCAGTTGTATAAATGCCATGTTGGCAATCCCTAACCTTTCCCAAAGCAATTTCGATGGCTGAGATTGTCTCCAAAGAAGCTCAAAAGAAATTGAAGGCTGGGATTTGATTTAAAATCACCTCACACAACAAGCACACTTGGTTGAAGCTTCTACAACAGAAACACAAAGCTGCAAGTCCCAAGAAAGAAGACGTTCGGCTAATAAATAGAGTCTTTGTAATGTTAGAAAGGAGTATTTTGTTTTAAATTTAAAATAACTTAGCTTATTTTCAGTTATCTACAGCTTTTACTTTCAGCTTTGTAACACTTTCAAGTTTTAATGCAAATTTGAGTTTATAAAAAGTCAATTTACCATTCCAATTTAAGTATCTTGAATGTTTGATTTTGTGTTAAAAAGCCTCAACACAGCTTGTTAATAAGCCGAAAGCTGCTTTAATTAAGTAAGTCAAAAAGTTAAATAGTAAAGAAAATCATAAAAATCACATCTCAAATATACCAACACAGCTCATTTTATGATGATTAAAGCCAGTTCAGGCTAATGGGCTTATGGACTCTCACTATCTTGTTTTACATACTAAAAAAGATTACAAGCTTAGAAAACAAAATTACATGAATAAAAAGTACAATAAGCTGGAAAATAAGCTATAAGCTATACTACTCCTACTCCTACTCTAGATACCTTCTATTTATAGTGATGGGGTGAAGCTTTTAGGTCCATGAGGAGCGTCCCACTGCATTTATCTTAGCCCTTGATTCCATATCCATCTATCTGAACCCTTGATTTCTTTCCACGCGTCATTGGTCAATGAGGGTACTTAGGATCGCCAACGTGGCATAAGTGGTGTCAGACGTTGTCAGGCTTAGGTCTTCTAAAAGGGTTTAATTGAGCGTGTGGGTGGAAGGGTTTTACCCTGTGTTCGTTGTTGTTGCAAGGTAAAAAGGGGAGGATAATGAACAATGATTCTTGGCGGGTTTTTTTATTCATTTTGACTGGATCCAATTCATTGTGGTATGGGCTTTGACTATAAAACTTAGGCTTGGATCAGGTTATGAATTGGATTTGGACAATGGATTTATAAAATGGATTTGGTTAATACATAAGGCTTATAAAGAAAAGGCTTATGGTTTATATAATTCAAGTTTATAATAGGCTGACCCAACCCATTAAAAATGGGTACGGGTTGGCCCATTAAAAATGAATATGCCTTCGGCTTCGATTTCTTGCATTCTTCCAATTTCGTGCTCGTGTTTTGTCCTTTTTGGCATCGCTTTTGTCCATTTTTGATATATCCGTTACCTGCAAGACATAAATTAAAAAGCACACATATACAATGCATTTTTCATATATTTTTGGTCTTTTAAGCTCATTTAAGTAAGGAAAAATGATATGTGATTAAACACATATAAAAAATCCCCCATACTAAGTTATTGTCGTGTCCTCACACAATGTCATAAATACAAACTTAGAAAACTAACAATTTCAACCCCCTTAGACTAATTACCTCGAAAAGTAGCTAAGCGTTCATCTAAGGGGATTCAGAAATCACTAGTTTTATAAAGCCCCCTGTTTTACCATTTTTATGCATTTAATATTATCATTCATACATATCATAACTTCACGGAACAAGAAACACTAAAAGGATAAATTCATCGTCCTCGATTTTTCACCCGCCCCAAACCAAGCTTAAAAACGAAATCATTGTTAAATACAAGTTAAGATGCTAACACTACTCATAAATGCTAATTGTGTATGCATAGCTACTTTCCGCTCCCTTATTCCTAAGTCCTCTAAGGATTTTATTCTTATTATTGGTGACAAATAAATTAATGCCTTATTCACATAAAGTAAACCCGGTTTAGACCATAATTAGTTTGAAATCCTTTCCTAAAGAGACGATATGGTGAGAATAAGGTCCACATTAAGGTTCTAATTTCGCATGATTTAGGGGTTATCCTTTTTATTTCATCCGAAACAACTCAACTACGAGTCCAGAGACGGAGGCTTTATTTAGATAACCCCGGAGTCGAAATTTGGCTTTATTATTATTATTATTGCAACATTATTAAACCTTGGTCCTTTAAACAACTGACACATCGGGCGTCCTAACCGACAAGAGCCAGTAGTCTTATTTCGACCTTGGTGAATTCCTTGAGCTTTTTGAAGGCTGCAACATCGGCAGCGAACCGACCAGATGCAGCAAACTTTTATCAGTCTCGGATTTATTACTATGGGCCTTCTTTTGAAGACTGCCACATTGGCAGCGAACCGACCAGAGACAGTAAACCTTTATCAGCCCACAGTTTTTATTATTATCATTATTTTTACCTCCACCCTTTAAACGACTGTCACATCTGTATGCGAGCCGACCATGATCTAGAAGTCTTATTTCGGCTTCGGTTTATTACATAATTATTATTATTATTAGCCAAATTTCAAGTCGTGTAGTCTTTTAACTTTCATGAGGACCCCCACAATTTTCACAGCAAATATATTGTTGTGGAAAACTCGAGAATTTTGTGGATAAGAATTATCACTAAAGTTTTGATTATAGCTCGGTTCCTGCTCATAGACAAGCGGGAACCGTGGTGGACAATCATAACCATAGTGAGATCATTCCCACATAATTCGCACAAGTATGATTCGTACTGGGTTGTGGAGGGTGGGTGAAAACATTTGGAAGATCATTGAAAGAGTTAGGAGCATCAATGGATGAATTTCCATCTTTTGAAGGGCAAATCCAACAAGATCCTTCTCTAAGAGCATATCCACACCGTTGACAACCTACAACGTTGACAACGTACACCGTTGACAACGTACACCATCTTCTAACGGATCTTTACAATGAAAACAATGAAATTAATGAAATTGGTGGAGCAAAGATCTTTGGGGTTGTGGAGGTGGATAGGAAAAATCGGGTGTTTCATCATTTGATATGGGATCGGGGTTACGGACAAACTCGTCTCTGAAACTCACATTGGTATAACGCCGACAATTTCCAACGTTAAACGGACCTCTACACCACGAGAATCTTGAAAACCAAGACATTTTGAAGAATTATCGGATAAGAAGGTAAAGAGAATAAGAATTAAACGAATAAGAGGATAAAGAATATTATTTATAGATTTTTCAAATAATATATAAGGAAAAGAAATAATAAAAATAAGAAAGAAAAATATTTTTGGTAACCGAAAGTCAAATGTGTACGGTAGCTCTCTAGAAAACGCACAAAAAAGCGGAGGAGTGGGTAAGCGCGAAACTTTTAAAAACCTTCTCCTTTCGGGTCGAAGTTCGTAGGATCGACCCTCCTTATACCTCTCTTATAGTTTGTTAACTAAAGATGAGCCGAAACGACAATTAACAAACGGTTATTTTCAATATTAAAATAAATGAAAATAAGAATAGAAGTGCAAAATATTTTTGTATTTTTATATAAAATAAAACGAAAACTTTCACGGGGAAAGGATCTTCAAGGCTCGAATACAAACAATCCCGCAAAAATCGCTACACCTCTCCCCGGCAGCGGCGCCATTTTGATGTTCGTCAAAACCCCTCTTAATAATATATATAATACATATACATATATGTAAGTAAAGTATCATACAAATTATTCTTAGAAAAAAATAATAAGTAATCAACACAGGTATCGTTCTCCTCGGTGAGAGGTGAATGGAAATTCACGTTAATGTCGCGAATCAAGCTTGATTATCATTAAAGATTTGGTTTTGGATTCTAAAACTAATAACGCAAAGGTAAAACATATTAAGGCAAGCTAGACTAAAAATTAAGACAAATTTTAAATTTTAACGACGATTAAAAATAAAACAATTAAACACCGAACACAACTAATTAACCAAATTTGACAAAATAAAACACTTAAAACTCAAAATATAAATTTCTTAAACCTAAATTCATTAAAATAAATTTATAAAAACAAAAAATATTTTTTTTTAATTTTAAATTATTTAAAACTATTTTTAAAACTAAATAATACTAAAAATGGAATTAAAAATAATAAACTTAAGTATAAAAATTTTAAGAAAATTTTTAAAAATATTAGAAGCTAAAAAGGAGGTTTACAAAGAAAAGGGCACAAATAAGCTTTAACAGATAAGCTAGCAAAAATTAATAAGCTAAAAAAGCTAAAACTAAAAATGCATAGAAAAGAAACCAAACCCACCCTTTTGACAGAAAAGTCCCAAGGGTAGGATAGTTAAGGTGTTGGTGTGTATAAGGGGAGGTCACAGGTTTGAACCCTGTGACTTCCTTTTTGATAAAAACATTTTTTTTTCATTTTCTTTTTGAAAAAGCTATAAAATAAGCTAAAACTAACAACTTTAATAAAAGAACATTTTGACAAAACTTAATAATAAGCTAGAAAAAGCTGTTTAGAACAGACAGTTTTGATAACTAAACTACTTGACTAATTTGCTAAAACTAGTTTAATTTTTAGACTCAAAAAGCAAATAGAAAACTAAATAAGCTAAAACAGACTTAAAACTAGACTCAATAAGCACATAGGACTAAAATTAACCTAACAAAATAAGCTGAAGAACACTGAAAAGCAATAAGCCAGTAGACTTTTAAAACAGGACTTAAAGGACTTTTTGACAGATTTCAAGCTAATTTTAAGGCTAATTAAGCTAGAGAAAAAGCTAACAAACTTAAAACAGATTAAGTCTAACACTCAAAGAATACAAATAAGCTGAAATATAGATCATAAGCTAAACAAATAAGCTAGAAGAGGATTATGAAAATGACAGACTACACTTAGTATTTTGGCTTCTTTTTTTTTGAAAATTAAGACAGATTTGAAGCTTAAAAATCAGATTCAATAAGCAAAATGAAAAGCTAAAAACTCAAAACAGATCAAGAACTTGACTCAATAAACTAATACAAACTGGAATTAAGCTAAAATAAACAACTAAATAAGCTAAAATCCTAATTAAATCATACTGCATGCATCATATATGTTTATGACTTTTTGAGCTAAAAGCAACTTAAGTTTAAGATTCAAAATTGGTTTTGAATATTAAAAACTTAAAACAGATTAAACTTCTACTACAATAAGCTAAATGCAATCTAATTTAGGTGTTGTTCTGTTGTTTGATTGCGTTTTATCATTATGAGTGTTGTCGTGTTCGTGGTTGTGTTGTGGTTGTGATGTGTGTCAGATTTGTGTGTGTCTTTGTGTGTTGTTTTGGGTGGGTTCGTGGTTGTGGTGGTTTTGGTATTGTAGTTATAGGTGGTGGGGGCAGGGAGGGAAGGGGGGGGTGGTGGGTTTTTGGTGTTGAATGTGGGGTTGCTTGTTTTATCTGTTATGAAAACACTGGTGCTTTTGCGTATATGACATTTTGTTTTAGTATTGTTATGGTTCTAGTTGCGGGTGATTGTCTTTAGTTTGTATTCTAGGGGTTGTTGGTTGAGTTAGAGTTTGTTTATTAGTTTTGTTGGAGGGTTTTGAAGTTGGTTTGATGTAGGTGGAATTTGATGTGTGGCGGGGTGTGTAAAGGGGGGTAGTTTTGATTAGGTGGGTTGTGGGATTTTTTCTTGGGGGGCGGGGGGGGTTGTGGTTTTAGGGGTGGGGGGGTTGTTTTTAGTGTTTTAGGCGTAGTATTGTTGAGTTTCATTTGTTTTTGGATTGAGGTTGGTCTTGGGGGGTTTGGGTTGCGGCTTGGCAAGTTAATACGTGGTTTGAGGGTGGTAATTGAAGGGGTTATGTTCCCTTATTAAAATCTTCTTTTGACAGTTTTGGTTTTTTTAACTAGTTTTATAATAAGAATATAGGCCATTTTTGTGTGCTATTTTTATTGATATGTGTATGTTTTGTTGGTTAATTTAATAGAATTAGTATTATAGATTTTTACGTATCAGTTGTGTTTGTAGGGGTGGGGTCTCACCAAAAGCCGACATAGGAATTCCTGGTGTGTTGGTGATTTTGACAGGAGGTACTAGATGATGTTGTTATATAAAGTATGGAATATGTGATTTATTAATTATTATTTACAATTTTTTTATATATCTAAAAACTCCATTCTCAGTAAACACATTTTAAAGAAAGAAATAGTAATAGATGGATATTGATAATGTTGTTATAGTTGTTGTTGGGAAACATTTTTAAAATTTGCAGACTTGAATTTTAAATTAAATACAAAATTCATAAATAATTATACTATTCGATGATTTTTTATGAATAACTAGTTTTATGCTTTTAAGACTCAAAATTGGTTTTGAATATTAAAAACTTAAAACAGATTAAACTTCTACTACAATAAGCTAAATGCAATCTAATTTAATTAAAGTCAAGCTAAGTCCTAACCACTATTAATCTGTATTACCAATCCTTAAAAGTTAAAACTATTTGACAGATTTTTTTAACTAAGTTTTTAAAAAGAAAAGCTTCTCTAAAGAAATGTGACTCAAACCAGTTTGACAATGCTACTGAGAAAACTTCAATTTAAACTCAAACAACACATCTCAAACACATCTTTAAGAAAGTAATCAGATAAGTTGTTTGGAAAGCTTTTTAAACTTGCAGACTTGAATTTAAGATAAAACAAAATTCAAAACTTAATAATACCTAATCTAAGCTTATGAAAACTAGATCTAAGACTAAATTTAAGCTTAAGAAAACTGAATTAATCCTAAAATTAAGCCTAGCAGTCTTAACTTAAGTTAAGAATGCTTATGCCTAACACCCCTTAATTTTCTTAAAAACTATTTTTAAGCTGAAACAAATCAAAATAAGCCATGATTTGTAAAAACAGATTTAGTACTATGTTTATTGAGGACAATTAAGCAATTACCTTAGAGAAATAAGCTCTAATTAATAAGCTAAATTAAAAAGCTATAATGACTAAAATAGAGCAGTTTTTAACTAAGACTTAAACTAAACTAATTCTAATGATCTAAGCTAGAAGTGTAAGACATGATAATCTAAAATTATATAGATTAAGCACATATAAGCAATGAATAAGCTGAAATAAGCAGTCTAATACGCAATAACAGAAAATTAAGCTAAAAAGAGTAAAATGAACATACCTTGTCCTTTGCTTAAACAATGACTTAAAATGCTTAAAAGAGCTTAATCTACAAGCTCTAGCATAAGCTAGTAAGTAACCATAAGCCTATCCATTTCCGGCTTATCATCCAAAAGAGCTTAAAGAGATTTTTGAGGTAATGAAGATGATTTAGTAACAAATCTCATTCAATTAAGCCTTAAGTAAGCTTAACTAAATGTGAATTGGCTTAGAACAATACTTAGATCTTATTGCTTATTTAAGTAGAATTCAAACACATTTTTAACCAAATTGCAAAAAAGTAAAAGCTTAAATTTAACACGAATATAGAAGAAACTGAATTTTATTAATACTAAAAGAGATTAAAAGCTTAGAAAACAAAATTACATGAATAAAAAGTAAAATAAGCTGGAAAATAAGCTATAAGCTATACTACTCCTACTCTTACTCTAGATATTTTACACTATGTGATTTGCCTTCTATTTATAGTGATGGGGTGAAGCTTTTAGGTCCATGAGGAGCGTCCCACTGCATTTATCTTAGCCCTTGATTCCATATCCATCTATCTGAACCCTTGATTTCTTTCCACGCGTCATTGGTCAATGAGGGTACTTAGGATCGCCAACGTGGCATAAGTGGTGTCAGACGTTGTCAGGCTTAGGTCTTCTAAAAGGGTTTAATTGAGCGTGTGGGTGGAAGGGTTTTACCCTGTGTTCGTTGTTGTTGCAAGGTAAAAAGGGGAGGATAATTGATTCGTTGCTGGTATATATATAAAATATATAAGAATCAAATCAATGATAAAAAGATTCCGGAAGTATGATTCCCGGG
>BQNB010073612.1:5361-32060 GCA_026074375.1 Tanacetum coccineum
AAACCCGTCTCTTATTTCTTTGTAATTTCTAGCTCCTTGCTAGTTTTTTTTAATAAAAGTCGCCGTTCAAAAAAAAACATATTTGTCAGAGAGTGTCAGAATATGTGTGTGTAAAGTGTGATCAGAAAATCATACCTTGTGGGGTGTCAGAGTACCCCTTTTTATAGGTGAGCCCAATATTAGGTTTTCCTAATATTTCGCTTGTTTTTGTTAGTAGGCCGAAGTGTGACCCTTGTCAGGCAAGGATCCACTTATAATCGTGACTTGCGGACGTGGGCTTGCCTAGCGGACTTCCGCTAACCTGCGAAAGTGTCCTCTGGAAGCCTTTCGTCCGTCTTGCTGCCTTCCGGACCGTAGCCAGTTTGGCCTGGGCTTAGTTTTGGTCCATTGTGCCTTCTGATTGTTTTATCGGGCTTGGGCCCATGCATGACTTATGTAGTCCAGACCCAAAGGCCTGTTATACATATTATACGTCATCAAGTCCCCCCCAGTCTAGTATGTCTAGTGCGTGCGACTTTGTTGCGTGCGGTAGGTGTTACTAGACTCAGGTTCCGATGCTCTCCTTTTCTTTGCGTTCTCCGCGACTGCTTGTTTCTCCGCGATGTCTCGTTGCCCTCGTTAGGTGGGGTGTGGGCAACGTGGCCTCTTCGTGGCCTTTCACATTCTGACCGATTTGACTGTTCGGTCCACTTGCTCAACTGTCATCACTATTCTTACTTCTAATCCTAGCCGTTGACTTCGGTGGTCATGGTCACGTGTAAACATCCGGGAGTACTTTGAATTTACTATACCGAGGGTATAAATACTCAATTGTTTTTCACTATGTCTTTTCCACTTCTTCCTCTATTTTGCCATTGTTGATATTTTTCGAGCTTTTTAACCTGTTTATCTGCGCTTCACCATTCTTTGAAGAATTTCAAGTTTCCAGGTTAGGTTTTTAGACTTAACCCCGACCCAAACAAAACAAAGAAATATAAGTTAGGGGGCTGAAATTGCCAAACCCTAAACTTATACAAAAAGAAGAAAAGAGAAAAAGAAAAGAGAAGGGTTAATATTGCAATTTGCTCAAAGTAGCAAGTAGGGGGGCAAAACTGCCAACCCCCCTAACTTGTACTCCACAAGGACGAACTTTGAAAAGAGTATTATAACTCTTGGGGACTTGTTTTGCCAAGTCCCCAAAGTTATATAACCACAGGGACCATGTGTGCAAACACACAATTAACCATGAGGGGCCATTTTTGCCAAAGAGAGAAACTTATACTCTGTAACAGCCCTCAAACAACTTTTCCCGCTCGAATTTCCCTCCCAAACAACTCACGGGTTGTTAAACCCGTTTTACCCCATGAATCTTCACCACCACCATGGATATTCATCCCCCCTCCCTAAGCGCAGGATCCTCCCACTACCTATAGCGCCAGCCAAAAAGAGAGTGCGCGCGACTGCAATCCATCACCATCCCCCAAGACCAAATTCACAGAATATGCTTTAAGCGAGTGAATTTTGAAGATTGAAGGGCCAAGATTAGAGCTTTAAACCTCTCACACAACAAACACACCTGTGTTTGTGTGTCTACAAAGAAGCACAACAAAGAGAAAGAAGAGAGAAGACATAGTTTTCGGCTATAAATAGCCTTGTAAGCCATTATGGCAAAGGTGCAAGTTTTTAATTCAGCTTTATTCAGTTTTATGTTAAGTTTTTATTGTCATTTAAGTATTTTTATGTTAATGTCCTTTATGCATTTGTAATTTTCCATTTTAATGAAAAATTAAGCCGTTTTAACTCAATAAGCTCTCAATAAGCTAACTTGAGCTTATCCTTGTTAAATAAGCACTCAAATTCAATTAATACTTGTATCAATTTCTTAAGTACTATTTAAAGTTGAATTTTATTTCATTGGATTGTGAATCTGGAAGCTTTTGGAGAAATAAGCACTCATAGCTAGAGAGCTTATTGCTCAGAAAGTTAGAGGCTTTTGGTGAGCCATTAGGGACAGTATTTATAGGCCACTCACACAGAAAGATGGCCATTGGCTCTTAGACAACAAATCCCAAGTTTCATCTCTAAAATTCCATTCTAATCTTAATTATTAGTTAAACCTTTAGTCTTATTTTGCTTTTAGTCTTTGTAAACACATTTAGTTTAATGTTGTAATTTCTACGTTGTAAGTTTTTTATTGAAAAATTAGTGACACTTTTAGCTTATTTCTTAAAAAAACTGTCATAAGTGTAGTATAAGCTAGTAGAGAAACTAGCTTATTTTCCTTTAATAAGCTAGTATCTTTAGTTTTAAAAATAGCCTTAAATAGGTTAAAACTAGCAGAAGTAGATAAAAGGTTTTTTTTAGTTTTGGCTTAAAAATGGATTCTACAACCATTTTGGTTTGACAGTTTTGAAATAAAGGGGTGTTTGGCATAAGACCTAAAATGGGTCAAAACAGGTTTGGCATGGGTTATGCCAAGAGGAGTTGGCTTTAGCTTAAGATTTAAACAATTATTCAAGCTGTTTTTAGAAAATTTTTTAGTATGAAAAATAGTTTTTTAAGGTTTTTGAATCCATGTCCAAAACTGTGAAGTTTTTAAGTTACTCACAAGTGCTCATTTGATTAAGCACTTGTGGTTTAAGTTTAAAGTTCAAAAAAGGTGTGTTTTAGTGTCCAAAACAAGGCTGTTAAAAAGCCTTTGTCCCATTGATCATAAGTCAAAACCACCAAGCCATTTCTGTCACAGTTTCAACAAATAAGCCCAAAACAACCTTTTCATAATCAAAATAAGCAACCAAATAAGCTTATTCAAGGGCAGAAACTTTGAAGACTTATACTAGGGCTTATAATCTTTCAAATAAGCCCAAGAACTTGGGCATTAGAACTCAACAAGACAAGAACAAAGCTAAAGAGAGCCCTTTTGCACCAGGGGAACTTTAAGGCAAAATGCAAGGGCTTATTTGACAGCTTATTTTAAGCTGTCAAATAAGCTCTAAAATCACAAAGAAGCTTAAACAGATTAAGTACTCTATCTAAGGGACTTATGCACCAATTTTGAGCTTTTGAAAATTCATTTTGCTTGCTTAATTTTGATTATGAAAAAGGTGTTTTGGCTTTTTTATTTTTTTTTTTTTTTTTTTTTTTCTTATGAAACTGAGACAGAAAATGGGCTTGGTGGTTTTTGACTTATAAGTCAAAGGGACAAAGGTTTTAACCGCCTTGTTTTGACACAAAAACACACCTTTTTATGAACTTTAAACTAAACCCAAGTGAATACTCAAATGACACTTTGAGTAAATTAAAAAACTTCACAGTTTTGGACATGGATTCAAAAACCTTAAAAAACTATTTTACAACTAAAAATTTTCTAAAAACAGCTTGAAATTTCTTAAAATCTTAAGCTAAAGCCAACCTCATGGCCATAACCCATGCCAAACCTGTTTTGACCCATTTTAGGTCTTATGCCAAACACCCCTTTATTTCAAAACTGTCAAACCAAAATGGTTGTAGAATCCATTTTTAAGCCAAAACTAAAAAAACCTTTTATCTACTTCTGCTAGTTTTAACCTATTTAAGCTATTTTAAAACTAAAGATACTAGCTTATTAAAGAAAATAAGCTAGTTTCTCTACTAGCTTATACTACACTTATGACAGTTTTTTAAGAAATAAGCTAATGTGACACTAAATTATTCAATAAAAACTTACAACAGTAGAATAACAACTTAAACTAATGTGTTTACAAAGACTAAAAGCAAATAAGCTAAAGGTTTAAGCTAAAAATTAAGCTAGAATGAATTTTAGAAGATGAAACCTTGGGATTTGTTGTCTCAGAGCCAAGGCCACTCTTTCTGAGTGAGTGGCCTATAAAACCTGTCCTAATGGCTCCCAAAGCCTCTAAACCTGAGCAATAAGCTCAATAAGCTTATGAGAGCTTATTTCTCCAAAAGCTTCCAAATTCACAATCCAATGAAATAAATTCAACTTAAAATAGTACTTAAGAACATTGAACAAGTATTAAACTGAATTTGAGCTTATTAACAAGGATAAGCTCAAATTAGCTTATTGAGAGCTTATTGAGTTAAAACGGCTTAATTTTTCATTAAAATGGAAAATTACAAATGCATAAAGGACATTAACATAAAAATACTTAAATGACAATAAAAACTTAACATAAAACTGAATAAAGCTGAATTAAAAACTTGCACACTTGCCACAATGGCTTACAAGGCTATTTATAGCCGAAAACTAAAACTATGTCTTCTCTCTTCTCTCTCTTTGTTGTGCTTCTTTGTAGACACACAAACACAGGTGTGTTTGTTGTGTGAGAGTGTTTAAAGCTCCAATCTTGGCCCTTCAATCTTGAAAATCCAATCTAAGCCATCGAATTTGGTCTTGGGGGGTGTGGGATTGCCAAGTTGGCAACTTTTTGGCTGGGAAAGGTAGTGGAGGAGGGGGAAGGTGGGTATCCATGGTGGAATTGGGTTTACAGGGTAAAAGGAGGTGCAAACACCCGTGAGTGTGTTTGAGAGGGAAAAAGGGGCGGGAAAAAAGGTTAGGGGTGTATAACAGAGTGTGTGTTTGTGGATTTGGCAAAAGTGGCCCCTCAGGGTTTAATCTTTCATTACATAGTTGGTCCTTATGGTTAAATAACTTTTGGGGACTTGGCAAAACAAGTCCCCAAGAGTTATATAACTCTTTGCAAATTTCGTCCTTGTGGAGTACAAGTTAGGGGGGTTGGCAGTTTTGCCCCCCTACTTGTTACTTTGAGCAAATTGCAAAATTAACCCTTCTCTTTTCTTTTCCTCTTTTCTTCTTTATAAATAAGTTTAGGGTTTGGCAATTTCAGCCCCTAAACTTATATTTCTTTGACTTTGGCCCCGGGGTTGACTTGGGTTGACTTTGACTTTGACCAGTTGACTTTTCTGTTGACTTTTTGACTGGATTGACTTTCCGGCTTTGATTTGGCTTTGTCTTTCACAGTCTTTTCCATTCCGAGTCCAGTTTTGTCGTTTTGGCTTTGTTTTTCGTCCTTTTCTTGGTTATCCGTTCCTGCACAATACAATTAGCAAAACAAGCATATATTTGGCATTTTAAGTCCGTTTTTGGTTATTTTAGCTTGTTTTTAAAGGTAAAAGGTATGTGTAATTAAGCACATACCAAAATCCCCCATACTAAGGTATTGCCGTGTCCTCACGCAATGCTATGAAGTAAGCATTTACGAAAACTAAGAATCTCAATCCCCCTCGACTAATAACTTTGAAAAGTAGCAAAGTGTTTGTCAAAGGAAAGAATCAATAGCTTCGACAAATCCCGATTAACACCATTATTTTGTATGTACATTGACTACTCTAATTTTTTTTTTTTTTTTTTCTTTTTCTTTTCTCGACTACCTTGTTTTGACTTCCTTTATTTTTTCAACATTGGGATCATAAAATGAGAAACGGTACATAGAATATCTACGGATGTCTCCGACGGATAAATTCATCGTCCCGATTTTTCACTAGTCAAAACCAAAGCAAATTAAACAAGATCATTAGTCAAGATAAGTCTACATGCTAAGTACTCTACTTATACTTGTGAAATTTTAACTCCCAACATGAATATATGTTTAATTGTGTGTGCTCATCATATCAATCAACATAGATCACTTATTATCCATAGTCGTTAAATTCAAGATGAATTCATGACTCAATGCAACCAACTTATTTAGGGACCTTGATAAATTGATTTTTGAAGAAACGAGATTTTTAACTGTAGAACTTTCTGCAACTATCTTCATTATTATACTCATAAGTTCTTAAAGCTTGAATGCGTTGCTTAGTTTGATCACCTACCAGCCACGCTCTCTAGTAGGATTCACAACCAACGACCGATGTTCTCTTAGTTGAAAACCAACCCCGTTGCTAGCGTATGGGAAATCACAACACACCTTCTTCGCTTAATATGGCTAAGGATAAAGCTGTCTTAGTTTGAACCCTCACCTAGACCTGCTCCTGGTGAGATATCACAACACACCAAATCCCTAGAAGTAAAGATGTCTTTTGTTTGGAACCCCACATCGTGGTTAGCGGAGTGGATATCGCGACATAATATTTTACTTGTTCCATATAATCAAATGTATGCTTTCATTGGCAAAATTTCAAATCATGCGTTTTTGCATTCATACTTCATTCATGCTTCTTTGCATTTTACTTTTTGAATATAAGAACAGAAATATCGTTTTAAGAATCAAGATCAAATTTGAAGCTTTTTCTTAAAACATCTCGATGACTTAGTTAAACTGAATTGAGCACGTATGATTAGGTGAATTAGAAGCTAATGGGAGAAAAAGCCACAAGTTACTCATATAAGTTTTAAAAGAATCTTGCTCAGCACATAAACTTATATTAACCTCTATCACTTCTTGTTCTTCACCTTATTAAAATTCGAAGCAATCGAATTCGTGAAAGCTTAGCCTACCAGTGGTAAGTTGAGGAACTAGCTAGGGCTCAACACGCCCGATCGAGTCAAAAATTATTCTCATTCTACCCATTAGGAAAGTCAAAACTGTGACAAAACACTTATTTTATTTTTGAAAATTTTTAAATTTTTTCATTTTTTTTTTTTTTTTTTTTTGGTATTTTTGCAAAAATTTGGTGGTAAAACGGGATTGCGTAATAACAACGACTGCAGGCAAAAATCAAATCGAAGATTCCCCCCCCATACTAGAACTAAACATCGTCCTCGATGTTTCAAAGGGGTTCCTACGTAAATCTAAGGCCGTTTATGAAGTGTGCCAAAAGATAAAACGTTAGTCGATTAGATTTGGATACTGAATTCCCAAAATGAAGCTGAGGATGTGAAGCTCGAGTTAAAAATGACAGAATCGAGAGCCTTCATAATCCGGGAATACCTGGACATACAATACAAAGCACACAAAATATGGACAGAACACGGGTAATGGAAAATATAAACCTTCTCACACAAAAACACTTATTTATTACATACTACGGATAAGCATGGGGTGCCTCCCACGAAGCGCTTGTTTAGGGTCCCGACGCTTGACCCGTCCCCCGAATTTATTGGTCCATGGGGAACGTTTGGAGATCCGGGACAACCTCGGTTGGTACGTCCCCTCCAAAGTAATGTTTGATACGATGACCATTCACTTTAAAGTTGGGCCCGGAGTTTTGAGATAGCTCGACGGTGCCATAAGGAAAAACTTGGACAATGGTGAATGGTCCAGACCAACGGGATTTTAATTTGCCCGAGAAAATCTTGAGTCTAGAGTTGAAGAGGAGAACACGATCACCCACGTTGAAAACGCGGTTTTTGATCTTAGCATCGTGTATCTTCTTGGTTTTCTCTTTATAGATCAAAGAGTTTTCATAGGCATGATCACGAAGTTCATTAAGTTCATTGAGTGTTGAACTTTCCTGTGATCACCCGCAGTTTGAACATCAAAATTTGTATGCTTGAGGGCCCAGTAGGCTTTATGCTCTAACTCGATCGGAAGATGACATGCCTTCCCGTACACAAGTTTATATGGAGTACACCCGATGGGTGTTTTGTACGCTGTGCGGAAGGCCCATAAAGCATCATCTAATTTATCCGACCAGGAGGCACGATTTTCTCCCACGGTTCTTTCAAGAATACGCTTTAAACCACGATTTGACACCTCAACTTGCCCACTTGTTTGTGGGTGATATGCGGTGGAGAACGAATGAGTTACTCCATACTTACATGACTTTTGTAAAATTGGTCATAGCAAAAGTAGTTCCGCGTCACTTATGATAGCTCGGGGTGCACCAAATCGAGAGAAGAGATTGTTCAAAATTTACAGACAACTCGGGCAACATGGTGGGAGCGCTTTGCTTCGACCCATTTTGACAAATTGTCAACAGCCACTATATGTACTTGTTCCCTCTTGAAGACGAACGCCCCATAAAATTCATGCCCAGAATGTCAAAGAATGCGCAAACTAGAATGGAGTTTAGGCATCTCATCACGTTGCGTAATTTTTCCTTGCGTGACAAATGTCACACGGGTGACAAAGTCCTGGGCATCCTTGTAGATGGTGGACAAATAAATCCTGAATCAAAGATTTTTCTTGCTGTGAAATTGCACCGATAGTGTCCCCCAGTGGAGTCCACAGTGGCAACTTTGAGAATGTCTAAAGCTTCTTGCCCAGAAACACAACGTCTTATCAACTGATCAGCACAGATCTTAATAGGAAAGGATATCCCGAAATAGATGTTTGACATCCTTAAAGAATTTATATTTTTGTTGGGAAATGTCATTCCCCTTGATAAAAATTTCCCCGCATGGTAATGTGTCAAATCTGCAATCCATAGGGGTACTTTTGATCTTGATGAGCAATCGAAACCAAGAGTTTCCGAGCGGAAAAGCTTCAATTGATCTTTGTTCTCGAGTTTGTCTTGATAGCGGATATTCAAGTCTGGACAGAAGATCGCGGCGAGTTCCTCCATCTCCTTTTTGTCTCGAATTTTCAATGTCAAATTCATGGAGCCATAAGATCCACCGCATGAGTCTTGCCATAGCACCCTACTTGGCAAAAAGATACTTGATGGCAGAATGGTCAGTATATACTGCTTTTGGACATGAACAAGATATGAACAAACTCTCAAAGGCATACACCACAAGCAGTAATTCCCTTTTTCCGTAGTAGTGAGTGAGTTTAGCCCGTTCATAGTCATGCTAGCATATTTATAGGTGAAAATGCTTGTTTTTATTCTTTGCCGAGGACTGCCCCAATTGCGAAGTCGCTAGCATCGCACATCAGTTCAAAAGGCAAGTCCCAGTCGGGAGCAATTAAGATCGGAGCCTCAGTCAGTTTTCTTTTGAGTGTATTAAAGGAATTGATACACTCTTCAGAAAAGAAAAAGGGAGTCTCTTTTTCAAGCAAATGAGTCATAGGACGGGCAATTTTAGAAAAGTCCTGAATGAATCGTCGGTAAAAACCGGCGTGCCCAAGGAAACTACGGACACCTTTGACAGAAGTCGGATGAGGGAGTTTAGCTATTACTTCGACTTTAGCTCTATCAACCTCAGTCCCGACTTAGAATTTTATGTCGAGAACAAATGCCTTCCTTTACATGAAATGGCTCCTTTTCCCATTTAGAGACAAATTGTGTCTTCCACACCGTTTCACATCCTTTTCTAAGTGGGATAGCACGTGAGAAAGAGTCTCCAAAGACCGAAAAGTCATCCATGACTACTGTCCATCGTTTTTCTCAATCATAACATGGAAGATTGCCACATACATCTTTGGAATGTTGCCAGGAGCATGCATAGCCCAAAAGGCGATGCGACGATAAGCAAAAGTTCCGTATGGGCCATGTGAATGTTGTCTTTTCTTGACCATTGGGTCAATTGGATCTAAAAGTAAACCCGAGAAGCCATCAGGAAACATGTAGGTATTCGTTTCCTCTAGTCTCACGAGCATTTGGTCCATGAATGCAAATGGAAGTGGTCTTTTTTTTCTTATCCGGTGGCCTTCATTAAGCGTTCAGTAATCAATACATACTCTCCATCCCGTGAACCAAATCGAGTAGGAATCAGCTCATTCTCATCATTTAAGATGACAGTCATGACCTCCATTTTAAAGGTACACAGTGTACGGGCTCACCCAAGGGCTGTCAGAGATGGGGTAAATCAATCCAGCGTCAAGGAGTTTTTCAACCTCCTTTTTTGATAACATCGTGAATTTTTGGGTTTACCCTTCTCTGACTTTGCACAGATGGTTCATAGTCCTCTTCCATTAGAATTTTGTGAGTACAAAATTCTGGGCTAACACCCTTTATATCGGAGAGTTTCCAAGCAATGGCTCGCTTGTGGGACTTAAGAACCTTGAGAAGTGCTGCCTTTTCCTCATCTTTTAAGTCTTTAGCAATTATGACAGGCAACTTATTGTCGCCTTCCAAAAATGCGTATTCAAGATGGGGTGGCAGTTCCTTGAGTTCAACCTCGGGAGGTTCATCAATGGAAGGTTCAATGGTTTTAGCTTCACAGAGTTTGAGCTCTTTCCTAACTTCAGGCATATATTGTTCATGATTTGGGAGGGGGGTGGTGGTTCACTGTTCAAAATTGCCTCTAGAATCAGGATGTCCCCCTCAGGATCCTGATAAGTTGGATCAACTTCAGATGAAGTTGGATCATCTTCTAGAGCAAGAAACGAATCTGCTTCTTCAAACAAGAGAAAGTCACTGTCCCCGAAAGGAGTGAGAGTTGGAGAAGCAGTAGAAACAATAGGCTCAAAATATGGAGTGGGATTGCCACTCGCGACCACACTTGAAAATCCTAGGACCTCTTGAGAAATATTCATCCAAGCCATATCGATTGACGTCGATTTGCTGACCGTCATATGGTTGGTAATCACTGTGTATTTGAAGTTTGGTCAAGGTTGAATGTGATTGGCTTCTTTGCCAACACGAAGGTAATCTCGCCTTCATAACATCTATCAAAGCATGAACTTGTTTTCAAGGAAAATCGCCCGAGAATTTAGGGGACACGGGGGTCTGGTCAAAATCCAACAACTACGTAAGTCAGCGGAGAATTGAAATTTTCCCACATTGTATAAAGACATCTTCCAGCAATACCGATTGAGTTCATTGATAGAAACGTCGTCTAGATCTAATGTCATGCAGTCGGGTCAAGTCAGAAAGAGATAGAACTTTTCATACAAGAAAAGGCATGAGATAATGCTGCGCACCAAGACGGCCAATGCGTTGCATGTAGTAACCCCGTACAAATACACATGGAATCAGAAAATCGGCCGGGTCTCCAAGTTAACTTTGGTAACTTATTGAGGAAGACCGCTGAACAGCTCTCATTCAAAGGGGTCTTGCCAAATTCTCTTAATTTTTTCCTTGTTTCCAATCAGAGTTTTAAAGTTAAGCAATTTAGTGCATGAGCCATCAAGGCATCGTAAAGCTAATCTCGAAACTTAAATCTCTAAAGAATTTCATAGATTCTCGGAAAATTTTGATCGTTAGCTTTTTCCGTTGCGCCTTTCATCATTTCTTCGTGATGGAAATGGAATTCATGCTATTAGGAACTGGAGTAACAACAGAGCAACATTTTGGCTCAGGATATGGATACTAGTCTGAATTTGAACAAGCAGGAGGTTGGACTCTTCGCGATGCTTCCGTTATTAGCAGGAGCCATCGTGTCCTTTGGTCACCTCGATGTCTATGATTGACTGCTTTCGTCTTGGATGGTAACACCACTCGGGTAGTGATACCTTTTAAATCTCCTTAGGGTTGGTAACAGGTTACCAGGAAGAAGTTCCAAACCGGAAGTAGAAGCTTGTATTAAGCAGTAACAAATTTGAAAAGCATGTCAGTCAAAGTTGGCCATTTGGGATTGCAGGTTTTGACCTTGGTTTTTTGCATGTTTTCTCAATACTGCATCATTGGCGTGACATATCCCTTTCAAAATCTGTTTCCGACACACCGTGTGTCTGAGGACAGGACCATAGATGACCTACAGGTTTATTAACTACTGGTTGATGACCGGAGGTCGATAAATCGACCTTGGTTGAAAATGTTTCCTCTGTTTTGTTGAAGTTAATTTCCTCTCGATTAAAATGTTCGATTATTTGCATGAGGATTCTGAACTGAGAAAAACCAGGAGTCGAATTGGTTTTCGAGACCATCGGAGTTCGATAACCAGAATTAGCTTGGTTGAAATTGGCCCGCAGCGGCCTGGGACACACACTCTTTGATATAGTCATGTACAATGTTTGCTTATTGGTGGCTGGACAGTTTTGATAAGAAGACCTCCCCCACCAGTTACACAACTTTGTTCAACCGCTTTTACGGGGGCGGAAGCTGGGGTTTGGTTCTTTCTATCTTCGAATTAGTAGGCCCGAACCCATGTCTTTGTGATTCAGCAAACATCAGATGAGACTGCTTGGGTGGAAGAGCTTGTAACTCATTTTAGCTACAACAGCTTTGTTTCTTGATTGACGTACCTTAGACTGCTCTCGATGATTTTTTTAAACATTCTCGATGGGCATTTTTGTCTAAGAAAGATTACCACCAGCAGCAAGTTCCAATAAATCTTGATCATTTGAATTTAGGGCATATAGAATGTATCGAGTTAGCTATTCTGAAAACCCGTTATGAGGGCATCCCTTAAAAGATCAATTGAAACGATCCCAAGCCTCATAAAAGCGTCTCATCAAAATTTTTGCTGAAATCTCGTATTTCATTCTAGATTTTCGTTTTAAGAGGCGGGAAGAATTTTTAATAAATTTGAAACAAGTTTCATCCCATGTTTCAATCGACCGAGGGGATCTTTTTCCTAGCCAAATCCGGCTGCCCTTCGAGAGAAAACGGGAAAACAAAGTTTAACCACGGTATTTGGTACATTCGATCTTCAATATGTAGAAAGTGATCTTGTTGAAATAACGGATGTGAGCATGTGGGTCCTCTTTATCATTGCCAAAAAATTGCTTATTTTGGACAAGATTCAGAAGACCATGCTTGATCTCAAAGTTATTCGCGGTGATTTCAGGAATAACTATCGCATCCTCGTAACCCTCGGTGGGTGCTTCGAGCAATTGCGCCATAGTACGATTATCAGCCATCGCAACTATGGGAGGTAGTATCGGTTTTCTCAAGGGTTAGATAATCAACAGAATTTGTCGAACTTGTGGTTGTCGACGTCTACGGGCTTGAGAACGAGTGCGCATGCACAAAATAGGAGTACAAAAGGAAAATTTACACTAATTTTTTTGGTTTTTCAAAAATTGATTCACAATTGATTTTAACGGACAATGAGATAAGACAACTTAAACCAAATAATCTGCTTACTTCACGGTACCTCAAAAAGATAAACTCAAGCGCGGAGGAGTAGGAATAGCGCGAAGCTTATTTCTCCTTTCGGGTCGTAGTTCCTAGGAACAACCCTCCTTATACCCACTTTATAGTTTGTTCAACTTTCTGAGGTGAGCCGTACGTCGTAAGAGACACAAAAGGCAAGTTTTAAACTTTTGTTCGAATGGGAACCAACAAGTTCACCGGAACGTATTTGATATATACCTCAGATGAGAATATTATATTTTGGTATTTTACCAAGTTGTGAATTTTATTTTCTTTTTATATTATGGACAATGATTTTATTATTTTTGATTTTTTTTATGTTTATTTTAAATGATAATTATACTAAAAAGAAATGAAAAATATTTTTGTACTTTTTTATATTTTTATAATAAAAGAAAATATTCACAATTTCAAAAACAGATGGTCAAACGTAAAGATAAACGGTTGCACAGCCTCCCCGGCAACGGCGCCAAAAATTGATCCGCTCAGACTATACCTTAAAATACATATAATATAATAAAATATAAAATATATAGTAAGAATGGTCTATAAGCAGAGTCAATGATACCGAGAAGTAGTATAGAGCTTTCCCGGGTCGTAAATCCCCAACGAGGCTGGAATGGTAAATCGATACGAATGAATTGATGATTTGAATTGAGAAACAAATGATTTTGATTTTTAACTAGATAAACTAAAACTAGTTAAAGAAAACTAAAATTATTCTACGGGAAACAAGCAGTGGAAAATGGGAACCTTAAATATACTACGGGGAACAAAAATAGTTATACGGATAAATCCTAAACTACGGGGGCATAAATAATGGCAATGAAAATCCTAAGAAATCTACGGGGAACGTAATTAGGCTAAAAATACTTAACTAAAATAATTAAAACTAATAAACTAAATTAAACATGCAATTATAGACTACCGGGAATTAAATCGCAAGCTAAAACTAAAAATTACAAAAATAAAGTCATAAAATTAATTTTAAAATTTAAATAAATTAAAAATATTCTAACTTAAAAGAAAATGTAAAAAATTTCAAAATCGGAGTTAAAAAGCGAACAAAACGTAAGAAACGAAAAAGTCGAACTCGTAAACGAGCCCGGAACTGAAATTTGGCAAAAATTACCTACAAAAAAAACCAAAGGTTTATTTTTTTAATAATTTTCCTACAAACTATTTGATTAAAGAAAATTTTCTAAAAAAGAAAAATAATTTTTTTGTTAATTTTTGTATTTTTTATGAATTTTGAAATATTAAATACTAATTAAAACTAAGAAAATAGAAAAAGACAGAAAATATAAGTGCAAAAATTCTGGAAAAATCAAAATAAATAAAGAAAAAGTTGATAATTCTAAAAATATAAAAACGCCTAATTTTTACTGTAGCAATTAAGAGTAATTAAACTAATTAAATTAAACCCTAAATTAAATTAATTAAATTAAATAAACTAACCTAGTTAACTGTTAGGGACTAACAGTGTAATACCCCTAAGGACTAACTGAGCAAAACTAACCTAACTAAAGGTACTAACAGTTAACAAATAATCAGGGAAATTACAAGTTCAGTCCCTCAAAGGGACCCCGATTATCAAATTAACCAATAAGCTTTTCCAGGCAAAAACTTAAAAGAGAAAACTTATAAAGGACTTAAGGGCTTAATTTTTTAACAAAAGGTGCACTGGCTAAAAGCCATTAAATAAGCCAGAAAGATGAAAGCTTTTTGGCAGAATGCCAAATAAGCTTACAAAGTTTTTATTTGGTTTTTTTTTTTTTTTTTCTTCTATGGGCTTAAGGCTTAAAATAAGCTTTAAACAAAGGCCTAACCTAGTATTACAAGCTATACTTACCTAAATTAGCTAAGCATGACTAGAACAAGCCCTAAAATAAGCTGAAACAGTCAATAAGCTAAATTGACAGTTAAAAAAAAAGAAAAACACCTACTTTGCAGCTATGATAAGCTACCCTAAGAGGGAAGTTACGCATAAATTCCTAGGGCCTTAAAGGTGGCCTAGGGTTCCTTAAACACAAAAAGATCTATAGATTATGAAGCTTAATTAAAAGAAAACAAGGGCTGAAAATTGACTTTTGCACCAGGGGAGATGCAACAGTGGCCAAGGGGGCTTTTTGGGCTTATGAAAATAAGCTATTAAAAGCTTAAAATTAAAAGCAAATGAGAAACAGATTTAGCAGAGATATAAATGAGCTTAAATCCTAAAAATGAGCTTTCAATTCCAACAAAATCCAGCTGATAATTGGACTTGAAATTGGCTTGTTTTCAAAAAAAGAATTGATACACTAAACTTTTTACTTGGTCAAATTAAAACCACAGCACCAATGGACTTTTAAGAGGGACTTGGGTTGGGGGGATCTACAATGACACAAGATTGTAGTGCTTAAGCTGTCTAAACAGCTTAAGCTATTAAGCTTAAGTTACTTACTAAATTTTTGAAAGAAAAGCTAAATGGTCTCAAAAGCTTATTTTATACTGAAAGGGTTGATTAAATTACACTAATTTGCCCCATACACTCAGCCAAGATTGGCTAAGTGCACTTGACCCATGCCAATAATATATTGACCCATTTTGACCTTTTTAAGATTAATCCGCTAACACCCCCTTTAGTTTTTCTGAAAAGAGTGATTAACTGTTTTAAATAAAAAAAACTTAACTTAACTGCTTATGAATTAATTTTAACCATTTCAACATATGTTTAACAAGAATTAACAAGGTTGAAAAGCTAAATTCGAACCTTCAACTTTCAATAGTTATGCAAGAATTTCGAAAGTAAATTTGCAAATTTTTCATTAACAATAAGAGATTACAAAAGAAACTGAATGCTTAAAGTACAATTTTAATTAAAAGTTTATAAAAGAAAGCTAGTAAAAGAAAAGTGGTACCCTGGTCGGCGTGTGTGTCTTTCTTTATAAGAGCCCTTTTGCTTGCTTCTTCTTCTTGTTGTGTTTGTTGTGTGTGTACAAAACCCAGCTAACATTCCTAGCCCTAGGATCACACTTGTGTTTGTTTATACTCGTTTTCGACCATGGATTTTTCTTGGGTTGAGGGGGATCGCCAACGTGGCAGTTTAAAAGGTTAGTGGGAGTGGGTTTAAGGTTAGGACTGGATTTAGGAGGGGTTGGGTAAAAGATTGGGTGGTATCTCGAGATTTGAGGTTTTGGAGTGTTTGCGGGAAGGGTTGAGAGGGGAGAGCGGTAACAGGTTTGAAAGTTTGAGAACGCCAAGAAGAAACCCTTAAGTTTCAGCTCTTTTCCATTTCTTTTGTTTCTTTTTCTTTTAGTTATAAAAGAGTTTAAAAACTTGGCATAAACAGCCCTTGTGTTTTATTAAAACAAAGATATAGAAAGGTTTTGAAAATGGCAGAACTGGCCCTTGGCCTTTTAAAGGGAATAATAGTTTGGAAAATTACAAAATCAGTCCCTATCAATATCTAAACCAATTTTCTTTATAAAACCATTTTTAAAAATGACAATTTAAGTCCCTAAGGTTTATAAAAAAGTATGATGGGCCATAAAGGCTTGGGTTTTGTATTGTGCCTCAATTGGGTTCAATTTGGGTCCACAAGCAAGGTTTGTGCTTCTGTTATGGGCTTTTTAAGGCCCATAATGTCAGGCGGGTTTTGTGTGTTTGAATGCTGAGATAGGCTGCACAAGGCTAGACACGGCCTTCAAATCATTTCACAGTCTCCCGTTTAAATGCACACAAATGGGCTGTTGTCATTGATTGACCCATTTGGTCTTCACAGTCTTCAATAATATACTATTGGGCTTTCCCGGCCCATCAGATGGGTTGAGATTGCATCCAATAGTATTCTTCAATTACGGCTCCGGTTTTGACTGTTAATTTGTTGAGTTGACTTTGACTTTGACTTTTCTGGTCTTTGGCTTTGTCCTTCACAGCTTTTCCATTCCGTGCCTGGTTTTGTCATTTTTTTTTTCTTTGTTTTCTGTCTTTTGGTGTGATATCCTTTTCCTACACAACACAAGTGTAAAACAAACATATCTTTGGCAGTTTCTGTCTGTTTTTAGTCATTTGAGTCCGTTTTCAATGGAAAAAGGTATGTGTAATTAAGCACATACCAGTAGTCATGATTTCTAACAATATTTTGTTGCCCCTCTTTGATTGCATGTTCAAATGTTTAGTTGTAAATTAATGTTAGTGGTAACAGCCCTTGAAAGTTGTTCATCACATTCTGTTTCTATCTAACCCTAAGGACGTGGATATAGTCCTTTTTTATATTGTAGCTTACACTAAAAAAGAACAGAAAGTGTTAGTTGGTCTGCTGAACCTAAGACCATGTTTATTGGCAAACTGGTCCAACCGATCGGAAGTATAAGACAAAAAATAGCAATATTATATTCAACGAATACAAATGAAAGAAAGAGAAAGAGACGATCCGGTTTATGATTTCCAAATCTCTTAGCCAATCTTTCCACGTGTCACTCTCTGAATTTGTCAACAATTATAAAACAAAAAAGATGTATATGATTCGTTTAGTTGTAGATGCTTTGTTGTTTTGAGAAAGAATTAATGGGATTCAAGAGAAAAGAGGAGCAGATGCAAGAGTAAGGATTATGGGGTTTGTTGTTCGGTGTGTGGTTACAAGAGGAAGAAGATGACTGCGTTTTTTTCTCATTGAAATTAGGGTAAATGCTTTCTTGGGCTAAGTATCATTTTTTATGGTAAATGGGCCTTTCCTCTTGGTGTAAATATAATTTTGATTAATTGTAAATTTGTTTAATATTTATAAGGTTTTTGTGAACTAATTTTTGAGGTTTAATTGGTTAATGGTTATATTTGGGGTTTAAGTGATTAAATTAAATATAAAAGAAATAATATTATATATTAGGTTGGGTTGGGTTGGGTTGTGTTGTGTTGTTGAAAATTGTAACACTCCCAAATTGGGTCGCAGCGGAATAAGGGTCCGGGGCGTGTTACTTCATAGATCAATAGCACAAGATATATAAGAACGACACAAAAAGTCGTTTAAAATGATACATTGGATTTAATTAAAAGACTTAATACAAAAGCATATAGCTTTACTTGTTCATTGTTAAATATTACAAAAGATGACAATACATTTCCCAAAATATGATGCACATAAATCTTTAAGCGTGCAATCCAAAATATAATCCAATGCATCCCTAGCACCTTATGCCTATTGACCTCCTGAAAACATTGCTTAAAACGTCAACAAAAATGTTGGTGAATTCATAGGTTTGATAAATCATAATATGCAGGACCGCAAGACTTTTCCCGTGATGTTACAACATATGCAAACAATCACAAAACCAGATTACATTTACACTAAGCTCATGACACTGAAGCTCGACAATCTTTCTTGCAATTAAAATATATATTGCAATTTACGCCCATCCGGATGTCTAACCCTAAACATCCTAAATTCGACATGCTATAACGTTCGTTCCCGGTGATAGCTAGTCACCCGAACGGGGAGGTCGTTTCCCGAATAGATCTATTAAATAACATTCGCGCTCACATAATGTAATTCTCAATTACATCTATGCAATTGACAGTTCATGACATGGGACTTAACTGGGTTATCGCAACTTAGGCAAACATGTAATCAATATAAAATATCCACTTGCGTCCAATTTATAAAACAAAGCATGTTTCCACCCCATAGTTATAAATCATTGAAATCATAAAAATGTGGGGCTATGAACTCACCTTGAGTTCTGATAATCCAAATATCGCAGATAAAGCGTCACGTAAAAGATCGAATGCAACCTAAAGATCAAAATGAGTCGTATAAGTATCCACCAATACTTCGATTAACTAACATCATATACAGGTCTATGTTAGTCACATCATACTATCGTTCGGGCTATCACAATCAAGAGGTCGTGTAGTGAACGTATGAGGAGCTAGGACACTTTAAGTCGTAAATCCAGCAACTCGTCGATACGCCACCCCGAAGAGGCCTCATTATGAAACTCCCTAGTAATATAGTACTTTGATAACCACATATAATTCTATATAGTTCAATCACCAACTAATGGTTTTGGTAAAATTACGTTTAATAAGTAAAAACGTTTATAATTATCGTTTTAGTAAAACTAGCATAACTTTTGCGTTTTAAGCCCGATTTTAACGTTTCTTATGCCCATCTTTTCGTATTAGGACGAGTTATCATAATTTGACATTTTCAATATTTTGACCCTCTGTTCACATCAGACGTGACTTTTATTTAAATCGTATTTGTTGTCGTAAAACCCGTAAATGTCGTATTTTATTCGTTATAGCTCCGTTTTTAACGATTCTTTCGAGGACGTTCTCGTTTTTGAAAGTTCTATAATTTTATGAGGTTTACAAAAATATAACTTTCTGTCATGAATAGTAACTTTTATAAAAGTATTAATTGTCGTAAACTCGCGAAATTCATAACTCATTCGTTATTAATTGAAAAATTACGATTCTTATCATTTTGGAATCGCAAAAAATATGATTATTGTGTTAAAACTACAAACTTGCTGTTTGAATAATTTTTATAAAAAGTTTTTATAAAAATTCTTTTATAAACCCTAATTAACATCAACACTTTTTAAGCTTAATTAAGATTGTAAAATACTTAGGTATCCATTTATAACTTCATATTACTATCCATAAAACATGTGTATAAGTTTATAAAACTATATTTACAAGAAAAATCCATGTTACAATGTTAAACATAGTCCTAATGGTGATTTCACTATAAAACATCACATATTCATATATCTAATCTAAATGAAAGTTAAGGCTTAAGATAACCTTAAGAGATGATGCAGATGCTGACAAATAAGTTTAAACCCTTGTTTTAGACTTTAAACCAAGATTATAACCAAAAAAACCATAGTTTCCCAGATGAAAACTCAAATCTTGATTTTCTTTCATCAACACTTGTAAATAAATAATCAATTTCAAAATACTTTGAGGTATCTTAGATATGATATGAGAGTGTATGTAAATGTGGTAGCAAAGTTTGTATGGTTTGGTCTTTGTGGTGATTTATTGCCGTAGCAATATAGAGAGAAAAAGGGGAAAGTTGTTTGATTTTCTAGTTAAGTGTTTAAGCTATCTATGTGTTCTCTTCACTAGTATACATGTATATATGATAGTCTTGGTCAAAAAGCATGTATTTGCTAGTCAAAAACACATCCCATGGTCTTAAAGAAGCTTGTCCTTGGTCTTTGGTCAAAGAAAGACATGAAAATGGCTAGTATCCACATGAGAATAGAGTTGGCATGATTTCTTTGTATCCTTTGCATATGATCCGGCCTAAAGGAGATATATGTGACATATTTTTGTAGTTTTTATGTATTGGGTATAAATGTGGGTATTTGTTGAAGCGTAGAAAAGTTTTGGTGGTTCCGGGAGTGCCTAAACGCATTTTATTGCGAAACGTAATCACTTTACGCAACCAATAAAAATAAAATGAACAAAGACCATAATTATTCTCAAAATAATTATTTAATACTTCATTGATGTAAACGCTTAATTGTTTGATGCCCGTTTACATTAAACGATAATATTTGGCGTACGCGATTTAGCTTAACATTTACGATTTAAAGCAAACGCGTACAATACAAAAGGTACATTGTGGATTTATCAACGTCGTCAATGACTTGAAAACACAGGGTGTTATAGACTTCCCCCGTTAAACGAGCCTTGTCCTCAAGGCTCACGATGCAGCACTTGACGACGATGCGGTCTTGGTGAAGAGGTGTGGATATTTCTTCTTGAATTGGTCTTCACATTCCCACGTGAACTCAGGACCTCTCTTGGAGTTCCATCGAACCTTGACTAATGGGATCCGGCTTCGCTTCAACCATTTAACTTCACGGCCCACTATTTCTACCGGTTCCTCAACAAAATGGAGTTTGTCGTCCAAATTAAGTCCATCCAACGGAATGGCTAATGGTTCGTTGGCATGACACTTTTTCAGATTAGATACATGAAACGTATTATGAACTCTGCTCAACCTTCCTGGAGTTCGAGCTTGTAAGCAACCTCTCCAACCTTTTCTAACACCTTGAAAGGTCCAACATACCTAGGGTTTAACTTCCCCCGTTTGCCAAAACGTACGACCCCTTTCCAAGGTGAAACTTTAAGCATAACTTTATCCCCGACTTGGAATTCCATTGGTTTACGCTTCAAGTCAGCGTAACTCTTCTGTCGATCACTTTTCGTAGGGTCATTTTTACAACTTTTCATCTTTTAAAGAACGGGTCCGGGTACGGGATTTTGTTTTGACTCGTTTTTGGGTCAAACGAACTCCGTTTTCGGTCTAGTCTTTTTCATTCTTCGTTATTTGATCCCTAGAGTAGTTTAGAAGCAAAAATTTCTTCGTAGGTTTATTTTTAAAGATTTTAGGTTTTCCCCCTTTTGTTCGGGATTCGGGCTCTCGTTTTCTAGTTTAATTTCATAATTTCTAGGTTTTTCTTAAACGTTTTTATTCGTTATTGTTTAATTTGACTTTTTCACTCTCCCAAATCAATTCCTTCATTCAAACTCAAATCTTCGACTGTATCGATTGTCCATTCCAGCCTCGTTGGGGATAAACGACCCGGGAACACTCTATACTACTTCTCGGTTTCATTGATCTTGTTGGTTTTTACACTTAGATATATATTTTATATTTTATTGTATATTATATATATTTACGGTGTGAATCCAGCCAGTCAGTCCACAATTACCCAAATGGAGTCGTAACCTTGCGACGTCTTAGGAAGCTTAGTAACAAAATCCATAGTGATGTTGTCCCACTTCCATTCAGGTATCTTGGGTTGTACCAGCAATCCTGATGGTCTTTGATGTTCGGCCTTGACCTTAGCACAGGTCAAACACTTGCTAACATAGGTGGCGATGTCAGCTTTCATATTGGGCCACCAATATAGCTTCTTCATATCTTGGTACATTTTGTCAGAACCCGGATGTATAGAGTACTTTGATTTGTGGGACTCGTGCATGATCACCGTTCGCAAATCGCCATAACAAGGTAGCCAACTTCTGCCATTGAGGCATAGGGTTCCATCCGTACGGGGTTCCAACTTTTCCGTCCTAATCGCCTCTGGATATTTAGCGTTTTCAACCAACATTCCTCCAACATCTTCATTCTTGATGTTCTCTGGTTTCCGTGCTTCAGTCTGAGCATTCAAGATTTGTTTGGGAAGGTCCAAACTAATAGTCATAACCAAGGCTCGAACTCTTAACGGTGGTTCTCGTTCTTTCCTGCTCAAAGCATCAGCGACGACATTGGCTTTTCCTGGGTGATAACGAATATCGCAATCGTAATCACTAAGTAACTCTAACCATCGGCGTTGTCTCATGTTTAGTTCCTTCTGATCAAGAATGTGTTGTAAGCTCTTGTGATCAGTGAACACTGTACACTTGGTTCCGTACAGATAATGCCTCCAAATCTTGAGAGCGAACACTACTGCTCCAAGTTCCAAATCATGAGTCGTATAGTTCTTCTCATGAATTTTTAACTGGCGTGATGCATAAGAAATCACCTTTTCTCTTTGCATCAACACAGCGCCCAAACCCTTCTTTGAAGCGTCGCAGTATGCGATGAAATCTTCGCTTCCTTCAGGTAATGCAAGGATTGGTGCACTGCACAACTTTTGCTTCAACAGTTGAAAAGCTGCTTCTTGTTTATCGCCCCACTCAAACTTGACCTTCTTTTGAGTAAGCTTAGTCATTGGTTTGGCGATCTTTGAAAACCCTTCAATGAATCTTCGATAGTACCCAGCAAGACCTAAAAATTGACGAATCTCCGTTGGTGACTTAGGAGATGTCCAATCTTTAATGGATTCAATCTTGGCTGGATCCACATGAATTCCTTCACTATCGATCACATGACCGAGGAACTGTACTTTGGGAATCCAAAATTCACATTTGGAAAATTTAAGCTCCACGCGCGTGGTATGATATTTGTCCTTCATTCTTGATATCCAATACTTCTTCAAAAGGCTCATTGGATCCTACACTGTTCATTGCCGTAGAGATGGCAAGGAACTACTACGTCTGGTATCAAAATATATTGTCGAGTGACATTATCTTTGCTCATCTACTCCTAACTTTGTAATCTATTTAGAAAAATCATGTTTTCAAAATTCTAGATGTCGATGATAGGGTAAGAATCTCATTTTTAGACTAAAGAATTCTCAAAGTCCCAGAGGCATCTTCATAAACCAATCTATATATGCTCTTGAACACTAAAGAAAAATGAGCTTTGAATCTTGTGACCCGTGGATACTCCCAATGGTGGAGAAATCCACTATATGATGATTAAGAAGGGAAAGCTGTAGATCCGTCACACCTTCATGGAATGATTGGCAACCCTCTTTAACTCTTACAGCTAGTAGACCCTGACCTACAATTTTGCTATAATGCATGTGTGCCCGGTATCTAGCTCGGCCTACGAAAAGCACTTAAAATGCGTAATAGGATCTTTCAGTAGCTAAAAGGACCTGTACATCGGGGACTTTGGATCCGAAGGATTCTTCCTTTGCACTAACAAAGCAATTTGCAGATGCGGATCATGCTGGTTGTTAAGATACACGCCGTAGCACATCTGGTAAGTAATAACTTTAGGTATAAGACTGGAAGCTGGTCGTCTAAAAGACAGAAAAGTGATGCTATATCCAGTAACGAAAGCAGCATATAGATGCTGATGTCCGGTCGTTGTGCTCAAGTTCCTATGATGAATCACAACTTACCGACTATTAGGCTTTGGATTCAATAAAATTCCAAAGAACTGTGATAAACAAAAGCGCGATTTTTCTTATGTTGCAACAACCGTTCAACATTCCAGATCCAAGCATATAGAACATCAGATTTCACTTCATCAAGGAACATGTTTGAAATGGTGACGATCGAACTTTACTATTGTCAATACAGAGTAATCAATTGGCGACATCTTCACTAAGCTCTGCCGAGAAAGAATTGAATTTCTAATCAACAAGCTGGGTATACGAAGTTTTACGCCGGAGACTCTGAAAAAGTTGGCAGATGACGTTGATGAATAGTGGTGGTACCTATTCGAATATCCTTTGTATCATATGTATATAATATAACTCTGAAAAACCATAAATATTTTCTTTTTTTATAAATTTTTCAAAAACAAAATTAAAAAATTAAAAAATGAGAAAAATACAAAAAGAAGTTTTCAAATGCAATGTCTTCTGAAAATCGATAACATTTACGGTCTTAGAATGTCAATTCAAACAATGATCGACGAGCCTGTAAATGAAGTTCGAGACAGAAAAGTTTCTAATGTTTTTCAAAACTTGCCAAATGGCTTGCTTACTTATTTTCAATAGCAACCCGTCCATCATCTAAAAGGTAAGTAATTTCAAAAAGAAATCTTGTCCTCTCAACGGAAATTAATTCTCTGGCATGGTCTACTTAAGACCATGCAAAGGCTTGAGATTACTTGCATCACAACCCGTGCATTATATATTTCCATATAAGTGATACGATTCCAGTGCATTAAGAGTATAAATAAAAGAAATCTATTATCATGGGTGTTGTTTGTTTTAGTCACATATAAAATCATTCAATCACTGAAAACATTTTCATCATACCTTTGACTTCTCAAACAACGACTACAAGCTCTTTAAAATAGAAAACGGGTTATTGTCTTAAAAGGGGGAAGTAATATCAAATCATCCTCGTCATGATGATAACATGAGCTTTTAAAGGGAAAAGGGTTTAAACAATAACGGAATATCTCTTGGTTTGTAAGTTAATTAAGTGTAGCTTGCTTGTGCCTTAAATGTGTTATTTGTATATTCCTTTAGGGTATAGTTTGCTAATTATGTCTATAGTATTAGAGGTTTAAAACACAATACCATTGTGCTAGGTTTTACATTGAATATATCTTATAAAACTTAATTAGCAAAATATAATAAGTTATGTAAACATGAGGGGCCAAAAGTGTTAAAAATAAAATTGTTTTATATCAAACCCAAACCACCCCCATCCCTGCCACTGTTCATCACACACACATACACTTAAAAAAACACACACGCACACACACTCAACCGCACACTTCAATCCTTCTCATCAAGAATTACTCAAACTTAAGGTATTATTGTTAAATTGTTTCTCACATTCCAATGAACACACATCTCATTCCAAATTGCTTTTTAATGAAGTGTTGATCTCGATAAACCCTAAAATCAAAATTAGGGTTCATCAAATCAAAGCTTAGTAAAATCCCAAATTGAATGAGGGGTTTTGATCAAGATGGAGTGTAGAACATCATGTTAAAACAGTTTTGTTGATTGTTGTGATTTAAATGTTTCTTTTGTTTGATCTTGTGCTCGAAAAATATGAGTTTATGATAATAACTGTTTTATGTGTTTATGTGAGCTTGTGTTGATAAATAACATTAGGAAAAACCTTACTTAAAAATTGGTTAAAAGTTGAAATCCATCAAACCAAATTTTAACATGAATCGAACCAGTTCAAGTTTCGAATGGGCCGAACGAATATATAGTAAAGACCGAACGAGTAAATTCTAAGTGAGAGCCGGGAAGATGGTTGAGTGTTGAAACCGATCGAGTCTAAATCTTTGACAACCGATCGAATCTTTGACTGTGGGGACCGAACGAGTGTATATGATTATGAACCAAACGAGTGTATGACAGTATGGATCGAACGAGTGTAAAAGAGTATAAACCGAACGAGCATATGATAATGTGGACCGAACGAGTGTATGATAATGTAGACCGAACGAGTGTCTAACAATGTGGACCGAATGAGAGTCTGACAATAAAGACCGAACGAGTTTTATGTCTTAAGCAACCGAACGAGTTAATGATTAACGTGAACCGAACGAGTCTAAAGCTTTGTGAACCGAACGAGTCTAAAGCTTTGTGAACCGATCGGGTAATTTCTTTAGGGATCGAACGAGTGTTTATCTTTAAGGACCAAACGAGTGCTATACTTTAAGGACCGAACGAGTGATAAAGCTTTCGAATCATAACCAGTTTTGACATAACACACTTAAGATCAAATTTTTTCAAACTAAGGTTAGATTAAACAAGTCTCTTAGATTAAAATAGACATTAAAAGCTTGAACTAACCAAGGTTAACTACATTCAACTTAGTTGTTACAATAGGTGCCTTTGTCTCATACGTTATTAGTCTATCTAAGATAATTGATCTTCAAAGTGCTAAAAGCCATAAAGGTTCTAATGCATGAATGACTGTGTTACATTATAAACCGCACTAACTCTTTCTTAAACAGACTCATGGAAATCTCAAAGGAGGATCAGATTGCTTTAGATAATGCTTTAGTCACTCCTGCCAACCGACTTAAGATTGGTAAATGTAATCTTCGTTTAAGCTCGGATGTCACATCAAAGGAAGCAACTCTTCAAGTAGTCTATGATGTGTTAAAGCTCACACCTTTCTACAAAGCATTCCAAGTCTCGGCTGATGTTCCTAAGATCTACATGCAAGAGTTCTGGGCCTCTGCTTATATTCATAACCAATCTATCAGATTCAAGATGAACAACAAAAAGCACATTCTCAATCTCGATCAATTCAGAAACATACTTCAAATTTGCCCTAAAGTCGGTAATAAGAAGTTTAAAGAACCACCTCTTAAGAAGGAGATTCTCGCATTTCTAGCCAGTCTTGGTCACTCTGGAGAAATAAGAAAGATCACTGATGTCAATGTCAATAAGCTGCATCAACCCTGGAGATCATTTGCTGCTATCATCAATAAATGTCTCAGTGGTAAAACATCCTATGATAGTCTTCGCCTCTCTCAAGCTTAAATCTTATGGGGAATGTACAATAACAAGAAGGTTAATTATGCATATCTTCTATGGGAGGACTTCATTTACCAGATTGAGAAC